>JACJUY010003238.1:0-34245 GCA_014220935.1 Platorchestia sp. MABIK | reverse complement strand
GGATCCCTGCCCAGGTTACTGACAGGATGCTTGCCCAGGTTACTGACAGGAGGCCTGCCCAGGTTACTGACAGGAGGCCTGCCCAGGTTACTGACAGGAGGCCTGCCCAGGTTACTGAAAGGAGTCCTGTATTTCTACAAAGCTAAGTTGTCTATAAATGTGCTTGAACGTAACATTGTAATGCAACACGCTTACTGAAGAGAGATTATTAATCATTTTGTGACGCTCATAACTGACCACCTACAAGTTTCTGTTTGTCTTGGGAGGATCTTTGTCAATAGCTTGTAAAGCAGTGTACGAGACTATTCTTTCACGACTTATCCCCCAATGTTTGAAAATAACTGTAACATTACAGGTCCCAGCAATAGAAAAGGATGTCAAGTATCGGTACATCATATTCATGCACCTAATTTAATTTAAATGAGACAGGCAGTTTCAGTGTGTTAGAGTAGGACTTTGTGTCGATTTTTCAAAATTTTTTACAAAATCACAAATGGATTTATAAACAAAGCATGTAAATTTGCATTCATATCTATTTCTCAAGATGAATAGCATCATACTGAAAACCTTTTCTTTGAACATAGATCACTTCTTGAAAGATGCTTTTACCCACTTAACATTGCTGCCATAAAATGCCACTAGATTTAATTCTCTATCTTTAGCTTCATCAAGTACAACGTTAATTACGCTGCTGTCTCTCGTCTTGCGCACGCTACAACTCTCAATGCATCCATTGCTCCTCTAACAGAAGTTTTCACATCTCAATGAACTTCTTGCTAGTCCTTGTACAGCCACTCCGGCAGGCCATGCCAGCGTCACATCCGCTGCAGCTTCCTGCCCGGATTCAGCTACAGCGGCTAAAAGCAAATCCATGTTAACGGAGAAATTCGGGTCACGGTAGGCCGGCCGAAAGGGCTGAATATTGGCTAGCTGATCCACATAATTCGATACGAGATGTAAAAAACCCAAAGTTAAAAAGGAGATTCCGAAATATTCATCGTATTCAGATTAGCCTGCAACGCATCTTCACACCCTGAAATTTGGAAATGAAAACCCGAAATATGCTTTGACTGAACACTCTGCAGCTACTTGTGATGAGAAATCGTGCAAATAGATTGACGCTCCTCGCAAATAAAACAAGGCCGGTCTGTCTCTTGGAATTTCGGTATAGGCTCATTGTGGCAGATAGTTCATGTGTCTCGCTCGCAGCTACTTGGCTGTAGAATCTAGAACATCGGCCAAGCACACTCTAGGTAATCCACTGGCTTTTCGAAGCTCAGACTTCGACTCGGATGCCGCCAGCTCCTCAGCATTGGTCCAGGATGGATATAGTGCGCTTTTCCTTTCATACCCAAGAGTACACAAATTTCTTGAGCTTAATTCCCGATAGTTTTTTGTGAAAAATTGAGGAAAAATATGAGTTTGAAATTAATCAATGCTCTCAATGCATCAGTATTTGTCGTTTATTCCATTACCACTGTCTGAATAATAAAACGCCTCGGTTCGCTAACGTTTTGAGATGAGCCTGGTCATGTCCATAACTTGCAAAATCGGACTGAGACTTCCGCCATAACACGCCCAGCCTCAAATATGAATGGGATGGCCAGCGAACTAAGGGGACGGCAGGATTAGGGCGGATTTGATAGCCAATTCTGCGGCCAGTTTACTGATTGCAGCCACTGCTGAGGATGCAGTGTGCTTGCTGCAGCTATTCGCGTTAGTGTGGAGATTAAGGGAGTGTGAGCAATGACAATTGCGAGCTGTGAGGCAAATGGCGACGAAATCAAAACGATTGATAAGGGGAACGCGAAATTGAACAACGATACTTCTAAAATTTCAATCGAGAAAATAAAAGCTTTGATCATCGCATGAACAGTTTGCAAAGGTCAAAAAAATTATTTAGCGCTTGAAATTTCTCATCACAAAACTTGGGTGTTGCGCAAGGTCAGGCTCAGCACATTCGTGTTTCGAATACAGGAAGTCCGTGATGAAATTATCAAGTTTCAAAGGGTGCGCTCAAACCATTTAAATCGAATGGGAACTTGATCCATATCTTATGAAGGAGCAATATAAATAAAGTGAAATTTTCTTTTAAAATGGCTGAAATGTTCGCAAGCAAGCAAGCAAGCAAGCGTGATCAATGAAATACACGTTCTGTCGACATCAAGGTCATCTTTTTCTTAGAGCCAACGTCGAGGCCAAACTTGCAGACGACGCTGTAAAAAAATCTAGCTCTGTTCCTGTTCTGCGCTGAAAACTTCCGGCGACTGGACGCTCCACTTGCTTCCACCATTTTTAGGTCACGCTTCCTATTTCGCTGTCCGAAAGCTTCCTCAGACTTACCCGAGAACAACAGGGAGAAATTGGTTAAAGAGCATTGTTTACTCGCTGCCAAAGATGATTATGTTTCAAAAGGTTACTACGGGGCGCGTGTGATGTCACTTTGAAAATTCTTGGTTTAAAAGAGTTGGATTTTTCACGAAATTTACATGAGTCTGATAAATCAAGTATTCCATAGAGGGTTTTAAAATTTCTGTCGCCCTGGCTGATGATAATTATATTTCTCTGTGGTATAAGAGCTTTCAAAATATTCATGTTGGTCATGTGTGTGAAAACATCGAAAAATTGGAAAAACATTTCTTGCAGAATCATTCAAATGCACATAAACCCTAACTACTGCTTTTTTTTCTGCGCATGAAAACATGTCCTTCTAGCATGGGTGTCAAAAATGCTGGTTTTATAGGTGGAAAAAAAACATAAAAAAGCTTCCATTAGTACTGTAAAAGTCTTCCGTTCTTCAATGAAGAGAAAATTGAGCAAAAGTTTGTGTAAAAATCTAGTATTTCCATTCACTGCTTTAAATTCCTGATCAAATTTGGACACAAAATAATTTTTTTCACGTATCACGCGCAACTTCAGAAAAATCTCCATTCTCAAAAACTTAGAACTTTCAGAGTCCGCATTCAAATTTTTCGAAGATGTTTCACAATTTTCCATACGGCAAAAAACTCAAACGTTATTCTGCCTCAACTCAACGATCGGTGATACTCATTGATGAACTTTCTGATCTAAATTAATTTCGTGTGGTGTGTCCATCTGTTCCTTAGTTCTTAGGACTTACTTACACATGAGCCAACATCACAGTTATAGTGTTAGACTCAACGCCTTGACCGATGGTCAAGAACAACCGATGACCCCTTATAGAGTTTATTTTAGAATATTTTGTTGTATATATGTAGATATATATATAAAAAAATATTCTAAAATGAATTCTAATGTGTATGTTATGTAAGCAAGGAGGAGCACAAATTCAACGTATGCTCAAAAATGTTCTCATTTCTATAATTCGTTGGGCTGCTACTTACTTCCCGACCAAGACAGTTCGCTTTTCGAAAGCACTAGAGTTATTGTCATAGTGAGGTGCTCGTTATGAGACCATGTTGCCCAGCAAGCCAATGCCTCCTGTATCTTCTGGACTGTCCTTAGACGTAGCAACACAGCAAAGACGTCGCACTTGTGGTCGGAAAGTAAGGACAGTTTGGAATAGAATCAAAATTGGCTAATCCGTTTCTCCACTAAATTTTCGTCAAAACTTTTGTGATACAGCATGTGAGAGATCAAAAATTTTAGAGATAGTATGTTATGATACGGTGATTTAAAGCATATACTTTTTAAACTTGTCGATTGCGTCACTTCTGATTTATTTGCTAATAAATAAATGAATTGCTGTCGTCATGTGGTACTAAGCGGTGTTTGCAATAAGGAATATAAGCTAAAAAGTTTTAAAATCATAACGTCCAGTGTTGCTGGTTTTTCCGTTTGGTTTGTAACTGGCAGACTTTAGTGGCAAGTGACGCTTTTTGACGATCTGGTGCAATATAATTTCAATATGAAAAAAATTATGTAAAGCAGACTTACCATAAATAACTTTTTCATCCTAGGGTTAAAGAAGACCCAACACTGTTATTAAAGGCAAAGAAATGTGGAAGGACAATATTTCCTTTCTTTAAATTATTTATCCCGATGGTGATGAATTCTTTTAACTGAATTCTTTTAACTTTCCTCAGATAGAAAAACAATCACAGTTTGACTACTGAGATTTTCAATAGCCTGGTTAGCTGCGTTCCGCAAGAAATCAAGGGTAGACTGGAACTAACTTAATTTCACTCTTCGATTCTTCTCAAATGGGGGACCATTAGTGTGACGTCATGATTTCTATGGTCAGGCGTGGAGATATAGGAGGCATTGGGCCACCTCAGCAGACCTCATTAAGGAACCAGTGGGCCGCAGCAGTCGCTTAAAGTGGTCGGCCGATGCTGTGACAGCAAAAACGAAAACTGGTGGGCTTTTTGTTCGCGTGGAGGACACGCGTTTGAGATTTTTGCCTTAGATGTTTGCCTCTCACGGCTGAGAATGTCATGCGACAATTGGCTTCCTTAATTAGTTGAAAGAAATATATCATGAAAAGCCGTCGTACGACTAGAAATATAACTGAAATTAAGAGCATCAAATTAAAGATAGCATTGGTACTCGCATGTGTGAGGGAATGTGTTCAGCATCATTACCAAAACCCAAAGCTCGTGTTCAACCGATGCGTTATAGAAACATGGACACATAATATACGATTTGCTACACTGGCGGTGGATTGAAACAAATAATTTTTTTCGCCTTTCACGCATATGATAACGCTGAGTAATGCTGCTATATCCCTGAAAATGTTATCGTAGTCAGTGTATAGTGCAGGTCTTTCATGAAAGTCTCTGATATGAGTCTCTTGATTTTAGGTCGTGAACGTACTACCACAAGCTCTTAAAACACGCACAAATACAGTTTTTCCCCAACTCTGTTTCGACGAAGGTAGCGAAAAATCGACTTCTTACATTAGCACTGACATTAAATTGAACCATCTCCATTAATTGTCAAAGACAATTCATTTTGCCTGGAAATGACATCGTAGATTAATGCGTCTCTAAAAAGAAGGGAGCTATCGTGAAGTTGCCGTAATGATCGCTCCTCGCCCGTCAAACCAACCATTAGAAGAGCTCATTTGGCTTCCATTGATCTCCCTGTTCGAGCAGAGCGTCGTCAATTGACAATCATTTATCCGAGAAATTACTCAGTCAATTAAAGATGGAACAAATTACGTGTCTCAACTTCAACTGCTCTCTAAGCTGACGTGGAAAGTAAATTGAAATAAGTCATTAATGCAAAACGGTAAGAAGTGGGAAGAAATTCTGAGTAAATTCCAGATATGAGAGATGAGATGCTTCTCGAATTTTAATGTTCCAGGAAGGGAAGAGCGGGGATGGCTGAAAAGAAAAGAGAAGAAGGGATATTATGCACACTCTATGTAGGAAATCACTATGATTGCAGATATTGAAGAGAACATGTCTAAAAAGTAGGGAATGTCAGGCTAGACGAGCTTTCAATCATTTTCAACTGTCTTGAAGAAAGGCAAGAGTGAAAACAAGGAATTACATGAATGTGTTTTCGTTTTATTATTACTTGAATTACTTGAATGTTCCGACAGTTTTCGTTCAGGCAACAAAACTAATCTCTCACTAGAACATAATAAGGTTAGACTGATCTCACTTGCCAAGGTACGCACAGAATGACGCAGAACTCTCAGCTTCAGTCACGCAAGAGGTGAGCCTTCGCTTGCGACAACCCAGAGTTAATTAGTTGGCACCTACTTAGTTGCTAATAAATTGAATTACGACTCACATAGGGACTCTAACTCCCTCCCAGTTACTACGATCTAGAAAATAACATCATTCGTAAGGCTCACAAGTTTTAAGGTGATTGAGGAATGATGCCACATGAATATTTCCCAAGGTTGAAAACTAGGTCTATGATAAAAAATGAAATTACGGGAGCATAGCAGTTCCCTTATAGTGTATTTTAAAGCTAAAGTATCTATTTTGGTGAATAAAACATTTGTATCTGCTTAATTAGCGTAAACTGTTTTCTAGAAATAAAGAGGCGGCGTGACAACTTTTTTAATGAAAATGACTTACATCCTCTTGTTGTCCATCGGAAATAAAATGAACTGGAAAAATTGTTCATTTGAGCCGCGGTTATTCGAGGCTCTTTGACGTTAATAACCGCAAAATACGTGCAATTTTAAGCCAATGCATTTATTCGAATCGTTTTTTGGGGAAATTGATAACTAACTCGCAAAATGGCAGCCAATGTGGAAACCTAAGCAAAAAGTATGAAAAATCTAAAGCTTCAGTAACTCTATAACTAAGGTGAAAATATTCTTCAGTATTACAGTATGTCCATAATTAATGTCTTCAGATTTATAAATTCTTCAATGGAACATATGTTGGCACACAGTCATTTTTTTCAGAAACCCGGAAATGCATCTAACCTATCAGGCAATAGCTAACGCATCAAAGCGAAGGAACATTCTTGTGACACACTCTTGTTCGGCCATTACCGTATCAGCCATCTGTTGGTTAGTCGTGTTCTGTCTATTGATTTGGCCTTTTAATCAAGGGCCTCAGATGTGTCGCATATTGACATGTCCCTTTAATGCGTACCTGTCTGCCTGTTGACTAATCCTCTGAGCCAAGCGCACCCTGCACGGCATCTCCCGTCGCTGCATTTCGCCCCTCCATCGTGAGGGCGTGACCCTCGCTCGGAAATATTTGGCTTGGAAATAACACCACAAAAGGAAGCTCTTTCCTATACTGAGATTAGGACTCCCTCTATTGCAAATTTGAGATTTTGTGACTCTAGTTTTAATGGATTTTGCGATCTTCCTTCAAGTAAATGAAATGGATTATTTACTTGGAAAAGACGGTATAAAAATGGCCCACGTTCTTTTGCTCCTCGATAGGGCGTATTTCTGCTGCTAATCTGAGTATTCAGTTGATGTATGCGATCAAAATGATTGTTTAGATCTAAATCATGGTTTTAACTTCTTCAAGGAAAAATGAGAATAGTTTTCTTGTCCCAAAGTGCTTCAATTTATTATGAATTGAAAGTTATACATACTTTTAGCATTCGTTGTTTCCATTTGCCACCACAAAGTTCCAAATTAAGGAAGCTTTTATGCACGTTCCTTCACAACGGTTCCCCTTTTTTCAAACTGCGTATTATTAATTTTCATAAGCAACTTTTGCAGAATGATGCTTGGCAAGATTAACTATACGTGCAGCAAACCCATCATAACAAAAATGAATCACAAAATAAACATCAAGTTTAGAGAAAAACAAAGATCAAGTATCAGGAAGCCTTCTCACAGAGGTAAGAACGTTTAACAAAATTAAAACTTCTAGAAATAACCACAAATTGAATCCTATATATAGAGCTAATCCTCTTTGGAAATCCTAAATAGGATTTGAATTCAATTTAACATTCGAATTCAAGTAATCCTATTTGAATCCTATGTTTAGAAGATTGACTATGCGAGTCGGTTCTCACCAGCCACCACAAGGGAACTCTCATTAAAGAGACTCCAAAGTTTCATCAGGAACTATAAAGCCTGGTGTCCACAAAATTGTTGACCGAGAACTTCATAAAGTTTAATAACGTAGCTGAGCAGCCCTGATGAAACTCCTACTTTCGTACAGAAAATTTAGAGGTGAGGTGTCGACAAAATAAATCCTATACATTATGCAGAAACCTTTAAAAAAGCACCTTATCAAGTTCTTCACGATGAAAATTTCATGAGTTTTTTTATCGAAAATATGGATTTTTGTGACGCCCACATTGTGCGCTAAAGGATGAAGTGTCGAGAAAACAAATTTATGACATGTCTTACGGGATATTACTGGTTTAAATCGTTCTATTTCAATAAAATGTGGTTCAGTGACATCAAATTCAAATGGAACGAAATTAAGGTTCACTATGTTTGCCTGGCTTATCGAATTGATATCAAAGAACTTAAAATGGACATAAAAACCTGGACCACGTAGTTATGGAATTCTTATAGAACTTTGGAATAGAACTCTTTGATGAAATGCTGGCACCACTCACTTATACACAAGTTCCGTACAATAGAAGTTAGAAATAAAGTTCCATCAACTCAAAACCAAGCTGGCCAAGAAGAAGTTCGTCAGGCAATAAAATGAACAACTTCTAGCATAGTTTTCCGTCTTTCATTCACATTCCGTGAAATAGTTCTTTAACCATAAATTTGGCAGTATGCATACACAATACGAGTTAAAAAATGTTTTCATTTTGAAAGTTACCAGTCGGCTGCTCTTATTTTTATCAAGCAGCCAAAGACGGTGATGCTATTTTTTTCAGAATAATTGAGAATTTCCCACAATGGAAACAACACGTAAATACAACAGGAGTGGCTGCGTCCATTCCAACAGATAATTAGGAAAAAGTCTTTTTGGTTTATTATCCTTCGTGAACGTAAAAAAGTTGTCTGTTGCTTTTTACACCTGAGCAACCTCAACTGCAGTCATCGTTTCATAGAACACTTTATGTAATTAATATTTTCCCATAAGTCCGTTCTTTCATATTTTGCAAAACAGAGCACATATGTTTCCTTTGCAGCACAAGTGTTGCACAAACAAGTCAGCACCCCTTGTAGGCGGGTCACGTGAGGTTCTGATCCTTTAGACAGAAAGACTAAAAAATCTCACGTATGAAGTCGGATTTTTGAAGTATCATTCAATTTGAAAGCCCGTCGTTTCGAAACTCGGGATGCATTTTTGTGCATGTTTTAATGCAGCATAATTTTCAATCAAGTCACATTACCCCAGTGTACTTCAATAGTAATTTCCTGAACTTTTCAAAGCCATTACTTTACAGCACTGCCTGATGAAGACCGCCAGTAACAGTCAAGTAACTGCAATTTGCGACAGAAGTTTTGTTCAGCCAAGAGTTCACGGAGGTTGAACTGTGTGAAATAAAACTCACGTGACCATTGAACCCGACATCTACTCATACCAGCTTACTTGACAGCCTTGTTCTTATTTGTTCACGTAGCAAATCCAAGTGTTCACCCTGTACCGGCAAGCGCTGCCGACCCTCAGGTCGCACTTGTTGCTCCTGCCACGCAAATATTTGCTCAGCGAGGGAGTGGAGTGCACAGCGTCTGGGCTCCGGAGCGTCAGAAACTTGTCGCCCCGTTTTTGAGGAGCATTCACTGCAGAATTGAAGGATGTGTTTTACCTGACGATGACATGTTCTTCAGAAACTTCTAGTAATTTCTATTTGGCGTTCTGAAAGGAATTTCAGTAATGGCTTATTCGCATCATGAGAAGGTTGGAAAGTGTAAAAAGAGAAAAATACCTATTTTCAACGTCGGGTATGCAGAAGAACCGCGTGAAGTCATGCCGAAGTTGTGAGCCTGCGAAACAAACTCTAATTGAATGTTTGATCGGGAGGAATTTAGTTACCAATGTTAGGTCAAGACTTCGTTAAATACGCCATGTGGTCTACTCATATAACAAAGTAATCAATTTCTTTTTCTCAATAGTCTTCCTTATATTTATTCAGTGATTATACGTTAATAGGTTCGTATTTCTGACGTGCATATTTTTCAGAATATAGAAATTGTTCCTGCGAACTCTTCTCATGTGTTTCAACACGTTTCAGGAAATACTTGGTCTAGTACGAGAGTTCATTAAAAGAATCAAACCATGCTGGTCACTCAATATTAAGTCGCGCTAAAACTCGGTTCTCGAATTCCCCTTCGAAAGAGTTTTATCAGGTACCTCATAATTTGAAAGTTTGATCTTCTCTCTCTGAATGCCTTACTTTGTTGGACAAGACACCATCTGAGGTGGCAATTCTTGAGGTGGCAATTCTGATGTGGCAATTTATATCAGTGACCATGTGCTAATCCAAGACCCTACAGCCCGCTTTTGACATATAAGCTCACAGCTAAACATCATCTACGTAATGATTAGTTCATTCTTTGTTGTTCGAACGACCCTTATCTTTCTATTATGAGTTCATTTATTATAAAGTTCAATAACAATGTCTTACTTAACGTTCAACGACCAGCTGAACCGATGTTCTCGTTACTTGCTTATAATTCGTATTTATTTTCCTGCCCCTCACACATGTGCGTGGACCACATCTTTGAATATAGCAGCATTGTAAAATAATTTCCTGAGTTGGAAATAAATCATCGCATGTTATTCTTTGTGTACGAAGTGAGCAAGTGAGCCAGTGAGCAAAAGTAAGAACACGCTGCTAGACTTTGCCTTTCACTTCTTAGCTCATCTTACTGGCATTCACCCCCGCTCCGCCTGACGGGAACTTCATTATTACATGCAAAAAACGTCATTAAAAGACCGGCTTTCAAAATACACTTCTGAGCCCTGAACTCTCGTTACAGCGCAACATCTCTTTTTGGCTAAAACGTAATTATTGCTCGTTCTTTCTGATATTTGACCAGTTGTTCCCAATACACTAGGGAGAATAAAAAACGTAATTTCCTCTACCTTAGAGAAGTTTACTAAGCAAACATTTGTATCGTCAGTTACTTTAATAATTTTTTCAAGCAGTACCTCACAATTATTTATTCTTTGTAAAAACGATTACACTTGTTACTTTTCAATGTTGCTATACGTTTTATGTGATCAAATTCAACGAATAGACTCTCAACTACGAGAGAGTAGTTCAACTCATTCAGATGTGAGATGAATAGACTTTCAACTACGAGAGAGAAGTTCAACGCACTAGGAAATGAGATGAATAGACTCTCAACTACGAGGGAAAAGTTCAACTCATTAGGATGAGATGAATTAACTCTCAACTGGCGAGAGAGAAGTTCAACTCACTAGGATGTAAGATCCGAGAAAATGTTGTCGTTGCCTTGACGTTGCCCATTTACCAGCGCACTTACAGAGTTCAACTTGCAATAAGGCACAAATATTGTTTCAGTTCTAACAGATTGCTTTTATCGCAAACTCACTAAAAATCCGAAAAGCGTAGAAAATGCAGACAAATTTGTCATGTTTTCATGGAGCTGGTCTCCGAAACATTTTCAGGTTGGTTTTCAATAAAAGTACTAATTTTCTTAACATTATCTTCGCCTCTAAATTTCAGGAGTTCGATACGAGTCGTCGCAGCACGCGTCTCACAGTTCGCTGTGTGAAGAAGTCATCGGACAATTTCCAAACCTCCTGCTTTTGCATCAGAATGAGCATGGAAAGACCAGTGATGATTTATTTGTTTTCTCTTAACGAATTCCTCTCAAAATTCATTTAACGTAAACGTTTTAGTAGTTTTAATTATTCTAATAATTATTCTCTAATTATTCTAATCACAATTACTAGCAGAACCCGTGGAAATTCCTTAAGCTAGGTGGACCCGTGATACAATTCTGTCAACAATACCCATCCTAACCTAACCTATCATATCCTACCATATTCTAACCTAGTCTATCATATCCTAATCTTATCTACTCTAGCTTAACCTATCCTATCCGAACCTAACCTATCCTAACCTTACCTATTCTAACTTTTTGATGTTACACTGAGGAATTTGTTGGCCATGTTTCTGCAAGCTCTAATTACTGAAAGCGGAACGGACGGACCAACTAAGTAACTAAGGATGGAACAAGCAGAATTATTAAATGATTCTAATTATTCCCAGAAAAAGTTCCCGCTCCAAGGCTCATCTGCTCTACCTCCGGTTGAGCGCCGCTGTGGTGACGCAGCAATTCCAGGTTCTGCGTTTTGAAGGAGCTGGTCGACGTCAAAGCCTGGGTTTTAAAACTCTTTATATCGTTGTAGCGTACATGTGGCAGTCAAAGTTCTTCTGTCTGCTTGGCTAAGTTATGTGCTGTTTTTCTCGGCAAAATCATCACATTTAAAGTTTTCCTTGAGTAATATTTGAGCGCTGGGCATCTAGCAACTCAGCTGCTGAATGGGTTTTTTTGATCACATAATTTATGAAAAAAGACGCAAAGTTGAAATTTTTCCAGCAAGGCCATTCTGGCGAGCGAGGCTCACACACTCTGAGCCATGGGGCACCTCGACAAAGCAGCCCTCATTTGTTCCCACAAATCGAACGATCTCTCAGTCTCGGTTTGAAATCTAAAAATGGTTCGTAAGTAATGTGTGCCATTAATTAAGCTTTTTAATTTCCACTGAAGCAAATTCCGTGGAAATTCGAAGATTACGTGGAGTTTGTTTCACAGTTCATTAATTTTTTTTTACAGTTGGAAATACAATTGTACGTAAGGGTGTCTAACGTTTGAAGCCGTGAGACGTTTATTTAAGCGTCGAGTGAGATGACAAATGCGCTTAACTCTATGGGGTCTAATCCTAAATCTTTTTATTAGGGAAGTGTAAACGTTCGACTTCAAGCTAGATATTTAAAATTAAAATCACCACGTATCGACATCATGTTAAGGTTACTGCAGGTCTTCTGCCCTGAGTCAGGTAACTCAAGCTCGCCTCGAAAATCTGTGTACAGTTCGCATATGTAAGATCCCAATCTTACATCTTTCACTTTAGAATTTTTTATTTTGAGGTGCAAGTCTGTATAACGGCAACAAAAATTTCGTTTGCTCATTTGAGAATTTAAGAAAACAAGAATAAAAATGAATTTTTTTATAATGAAATTTACAGCGAAGAACATGCAATGATTAACTTTCAAATGAGGAAGTTTTGATTCAATGCGGTTATTTTCAAAGACGTGCTCAATGCACTCGTGTGATGAAACTGGGTGGAATATAAATACAAAATGTACGCAAGTAACGAGAACATCGGTAAGCGACTCAATCGTACACAAGGTAGGGTGTGCTCATTAAGAAATATTAATTTTTTAAATATTGACGATCGTTACTACTCTTTCCTACAGGCTTAGAGACAGATCCTTAATTTCTGGAACAGTTACAAAACACAATGGCAAGAAAAATGTTAAAAAGTTGTTTTCCATGAGTCGTTATGAATAAGAAACATAGTGTAAGAATAAATTACTGTACTTTGAGCCTATTAATAATACACCCAGAAGTGAGCAGCCAAATGGACCAGCAACACACTCGGTCTCATTTTAAGTCGAGTGTCCTCGTACTAAAACAGCGCTAGGAGCCATCACGGCTTGTATATCTGTACGATTATGGCCTGTAAGTTCCTCGCTTCATTCAGAGCGCGCTGCAGTAACGCAATAACACTAGAATTTTAACGCATTTAGAACTAGCAGAGAACAATTAGCAGTTTATGGATTGTGGACTTTATTTGTTTGGACTGTGGGACCTCCGGGTTCAATTTTGCTGAAACTTTCTGAATTGAGTTGAAGTTACACAAAAGATTCTAGAATGCCAAAAGCGTTTATGCTCTAAGGAAAAGTATCTTCGTAGTTCAGAGCAATCGAGGTAAAGTGGGCTGCAGCTCATTGTGTTGGGAATTGTAAAACTTTATGGTAATCTATTTTTAACTACAGGTAATTCTAACTTCCAGCATGATTTTCTCATCACGTTTAATTAAGTAACTTCAAGAAAAGGAAAGCTTCATAAACAGCTGATGTAATGTCATCAAATCTTTGTTTTCATTTTCCGCGTTGGAATAGAACGACTTCGATGGCCTAGCTGTTCTCTTTAACGTACATATAAAATATCATAAATACATTGTTATCATATTTTGTTGCTTTTAACACTCATAAAAAATATGATTTCAGTTAGTATGTTTGTTAAAAACAGATTTCTGTTTTGCGCAGCCTATGATGATGTCGAAAGATCGCAGCACATACTCAATCTTTTCTGCGAAGCAATAAGTGATCCTTCTGATGATTGACTGCGAGCCATAGCCTGACTTCTGAGAAAAAATCAGTATTTGAAGTATCCACGTAACAAAGCTTGCAAGTATATTTACTGCAGGATGAACTCGTATGAAGTAAACCATCCTGTGTACAAGTACATTTAGGACATCAGTCGATACCACATAGAAAGCGATATCACTGTCAGGTATCAATCACAGGACAACACCCAGAATACAATACGCACAAAGCGAGTCAGATGGTCACAACAAAATTGTTTCAACATTGAAGAAGTTAGGTTTAAGTTTACGAACATGTAATGTTTCTATCATTCGAATGTACTCTTTTTTACAACATTGTACAATCTCTTAAAAAAGAGCATATACATATATGCAACGAAATTGTGATTTATTTTCAAAGAGACCGATAACTCATGATCACAGTAATTAACAGCAAAATTTTTAAAATGATTTTATAATAATAATTTTTATCAGTATTCTGCTATGACGAAACTCTAAACGGAACAGCCATTCAGTGATTGGCTTTGATGTTTTCGTATGGATGTTAGCAAATTAATGTTAATTTTGGGGTACTCTTCTTAAATATTTCAGACGACTTGCAGAATCTTCAAATAACACACTTCTGACTGTCAAAACTTCGAGAAATAAATCACTCGAAAAAAGAACCAATGTTTGAGTCCCAGAGTTCAAACAATTAGTTTCAATTCAATTTGTCAATATACTGTGGAATTCTACAAGTTGCATGGACACACGACCTGTACACGCGCGTGTAAATTTAAACACAGCGCAGTAAGCACTGAAATTCTGCACGGGAGCGAGCAATGGCTTACGTGTACCTCCTGCAATCCCAATTTACGCTTCCTCTTAAGCCGATCGTAATAAGTCCATGGGGCAAACAAGCAGCAGGCAAATGCGATGTTGTGCGGTTCAAGTTCTAAGGCACTAAACGGAATTATGAAACGCATTCATCATAGTTCATTTGTAAATGATGAAATTAATTATTGCTTGTGACAGTGAGAAAATGCACTCAGGATTTGAATCCGAAATCGCATTAGTTAATTCCAATTCTAGGTTACACTTGAGTGCAACTGTCTCGTTACTCATGACAAAAATCTGAAAAACTTATTCTCTGTTGCAGGTGACGTTACAATGATGAGAAAAACAAAACATTTTCAACAAGCAACTTCAAATAAAATCGTTTTTTCAAACAACGAGTGTTGCAGAGATCACTTTGCACAATAATATCCCTTTAGAAGAGGAGATTTGCTGATCTGGGAGAAGTTCGTTCAGAAGGGAAAACTTCCAGTTCCACCACCATCGGTCTTGTTTACAGCCAAGCTGCAGTTTTCGGTCAACTCCTGGTTAAGAACGCTAGTAAAGCGAAATTCAGTCTTATATCAGTGATTGCGGATACATGGCGAGAAAGAAACTTTACTCAAGCGACGCACAGCAAGACGTCTGTGATGAACCAGCCCATCATGAGCGACCTGTATGGAACGTACTACACGTACAGCTCGTCGTCATTGTTAGCCATCACAATTCGAGTTGTCATACGTAGGTAATCCGACTCTACGGGACGTGTTAGTGAACGAAATCACAAATTAAGAGCTACTATAAGCGCACTCGGTACGGGAGCGTTATTATTACGTTATTATGCGTTATTATTATGTTGTATTATATGCGTTATTATTATATGTATTATGGAGCGTTATTATGGAGTTATTACGATCGGCTGAAGAGGAAGCGTAAATTGGGATTGCAGGAGGTACAGGTAAGCCATTGCTCGCTCCCGTGCAGAATTTCAGAATCTTTTTCAAATTGGTACAAATTGAAGTGCCTTTCGGAATCCATTCTATCACGGATCATAAGGCCATATACTAACATACGAATGATACAAATTCTTTAAAATATACGCTGTGAAACGTAAGATTCAACGAACTTCCGGGTCTGGTTAGGATCGCCAGTACAGCTCCTTATAACACCGCGCTCTGAAAAATACGAATACGCTTGGCCTAATGTATTCTGTCTGAAGGGACAGACAGATCTCTCAAGAATACTTAACGTAGTGTTCGACGTATTCAGGGTTCAGTTTTGAGATCTAGTCCCAATTGGTTTTACAAGCAGCAGACGGCATCGCGTAGTCCGAATTCAAATCTCAGAGAAGCGAAAGTAAAATTACAAGATTCGCTTTAGATGTAGCAGCTCTGACAGATCTCCCTGGCTTCAGAATAGCTAGGAAGCGTGATCTGTCGTTTGAGATAAATAAATTATCAATTGGAAAGATTTTATTTTATACGACATTGTTTTTGACATCGATATCTGTTGCTTAAGTCGTCGCCCAGAACCTGATTTTTCTAGCATTCCGCAGGGTTTTGTTAAACTGAATGCGCTCATGCAGTGATATTTTTAGCTGAAAAGTGTAATTAAATATATTAGAGAGTGTAATATTTCTTAAAAGAACATAGGAAAATGAAGTGATCTGTAGAAAACTATTATCCCCAGAAAGATCTGTCAAAACAGTATTACCAGGCAGGGCAGCAGGATACGAAGATTTATGTACAGAGTACCTGGTGATTTATGATTTATTGCCGGCAGGGAATCCAATGGAAATTCCTTTTAAAATTGTGTTGCTTATTTACTGTGATGGTATTTGAGGGAATTATTCATTACATCTAAGCAAATTTTTGTATCATTGAGTTAAAATCAATGAGATAATGAAGTGTTCTAAATGAACTTATTCCATTAGACTAACTGAAGCAAGTGCTTATTCCTTACCGAGACATAGAATTTTAATTCTACATGTGAAAAAATGTAAAACGTTCAAAATTATGATCATTATTTGACAAGAAATATAATAACTAAATTTAAATTTTATGTACACAATTTTATAATATAAATAATTAAATTTCCTGACGAAACCACTCTAATCATAAATTTTTGAGCGAAAATTTGCTCCAAAATAATCTTTCCGGATTGGCATGATTTTCGACAATGACCCAGACAAGCAGAACGATTTCAAAAAAGTCTACGGTGTTTGGAACGAACATTTCAGTATATTTCAAGTTTTAGTGCGGCACACGTCCTCCAGTATAATGTGGAGCGCTGCAGTGCACCCCAGAGAGCCATGACAGGCGACCATCACCAGCCTGAACTAAAAGTGAGCATTAAAACATCTCTTGTGGAGGCGAGGTGCTCTGTGGGCTCGAGCATTTCTCGGCCAAGACTAGGAAGGCTTAGAATAACTTTTTTCTTCCATGTTTCTTCGATTTTCTTTTGAGAACCGCAGAAAGCCTTGCAAAGTTGTACACTGGTCATAAAAACTTTGCGGCTTAAGAGGAAAAACTGTCTCAACAGAAGTAATAAATTTACCTAAATTGTGAGCAGTCAGCTTGTTGTTATCGTTATGGCAACGTTATTGAAGATAAGATACTATTCATTTACTTTTTAAAGTTCAGTAAATGTCATTAAAAATGACATCATGAGACTGGGAGATTGAGAAGTAAACAATAATATCAGAGACAACATATGGCGGCCTTGTGTGATGAAACTTGAAAACTGCGTCAACTGAATCAAAGCAAATCCCTGCAGCAGATTTAGACGCTGAGTTGGCCGTTATTTTGATGAGCATTAATATATTCCCCCGATCTCATCACCATTTCTTTGGGCTCTTGTTTTCCCACTTCCCTTCGCTGCAGCCGCTGAAATCATCCACCAATGTTTGTTACAGTCAGAGAAGGTCTCTCAGAGGCCTCTGTTAGACAACAATTCAGCACAAAAAACTGATTTCCTGCAGTGAAATTCACATCAAGACAAAGCTTGATGGTATCTCATGTTGCCCGCTTTACTGGCGACATACTCGTATGTATTTACATGCAGAGCGTGAAGTCACTCGATGTCTCTTTTCCTGTTCTGCGATGTGAAATTACACACAAAAAACGCATTGAGAACCATTGTACAGCTTTCAGTTATTGACTTCGCTAACTGCGAAGACCTGGTGTTTCTGCTTATTAAAGCAAGACTTGTTTTGATGTAGGCTTGGAAAATCACTTCCGCTTTAGCGAGAAAACCTCAATTTTAACCTGAGCGATCTTCATTATTCATTCGTTATAAATCCAAATAATGAAACATTTCAATCTTTTTTCATAATTTGAATGATTTAGTTTAAATGAGATGCTAGGGACTGCAGAAGATTTTTGCTCTTGCATGCCTCTGCAAAAGAAGCTGAGCGCGCGGTGGTATTGCACTCGCATCGAGATATAACTGAACATTCAAATTATCGTGCTCTGCATACCCCCATTTTGTTTATAAGTTATTCGAAAACATCATTCATTTTATCAGCCCCTAGAGCAGTAGTTCTTAACCTTTTTACTCTCACGCCCCCCCGTTAAGAACTGGCACGGAAAATTGTGTGCAGGGGAACAAGTAAATAACAGCTCACAAGAAAGAATATTGTAAATAGGTCCTTAAACACATTCAACGGTGAAAGTTAACTCTTTTGTCGAAAACATTTCCGGCAAAAATCAGGGGTTACTGCGGAGGCTCGAGCCCTTCTAACGGCGCGCCCCCTGAGGTTAAGAACGGCAGCCCTGAAGTGTTAAATGAAGGAGTTCCTCAGTGCAGTGATATTCCCAGGTGTGAACCTAACAAATGAAATAGACATTTGATCCAGACCTAGCGACTGAAACTTTTCAATCGCATAAAATACGGACGAGTTTCCAGTATACAAAAAAAATTAACTTAAATCAGACCCGATGTGTCTTATGAATCCTTTGCCTCAAACGCCCGAGATCTTCATGAGGATAAATGGAAACTGAACGTGGGAGAGTTTTTTCTGGAAATGCTTGGATGGGATATATTTTATGGACCGTCTTCTGAGTTTGCCTTCATTTAGAAGCTTAGCATAGTTCGTTGCAGACGCTCTCTTGCCCCAAGACAGAACAATAGCAAACCCAAACTTAGACAACTGTTACAGGCAATGTCACCGAACTTTATGCCGGTGACGGCGAGAAACAAATCGAATTGGAATGACATATCTTGCTTGATCAAGGTTCAATGGATGTCTTAGACTTCATCCGCCCAAAGGAAGTATGATGATCACCTCAACTTATTTTTTGCGTTTAATGCAACCTCGCACACTAGAGGAGGGCATCTACAATTTAAATCCCTGGGCTGAGCGATCATTTGCAAATCGACGCAGTGAAACCTAAATGAGAATTCCACTTCTCGGTGACATTTTTTGGACCATCCATAGCTCAGATGACAGGCAGCTCTGATAAGACGAATGACTTTGGCAGCCCTTCCGCAGGCTCCGGGGGACGAGTTACTGGCCAGTCCAATAAAGTTGGACGAGGAGTGATGCCAAATTCGTTAGAAAAATTAAAAACTTTTCTTGCCGAGGGCGTTAAAATCATGAAACAGCATTTCTGCGACGAAAAGTTTATCTTTATTGAACAATTCTTAGGTGTGTGAATGTTTAAGATTTTCCTGCACATGATTGATTTTTGAAATTGTGTTAGATTTTAGGAAATAAAATTTGCTTCATATATGAGCTTTATATTTTTACCGTCACTTTTTACACATTTTTACAATAGTTGAACTGTCTGCTTCACACAGCAGGAACTTGAGCAGTTTACCCACGCAGAGTTTTTGTTTTAAATGTAGGTTGCATGATTATTGTAAATATCATTCAGATGTGTAGTAAATTTTTCGCCGAGATGTCATTGATTTGCCATTAAAATTATTGATGAAACGAATTCAAATAATAAAAGATATCCTTTAAACGCCCACTGAACCAAAAGACTGAAACATGTTGAAGCTGCGCTGGTTCTTCGTTCATGTTCGCTGATAACAATTTCAATTAAAACACCAACAAAAACTGAGTAATCGCATAAAGTTTGGTTCTAAATGTATTTTCACAAATTTTACGCGGGTTTCAAGCAACACAGAAGCTTTAAGCGAATATGTCGCTCATCGAGCAATGTGGATGCTTTTTCCATCCACACTGTTCAATCTTGGATCGTTTAATAGCTGCGCTCGTGTTTAAATCGCTGGCTTACAAATTCTGACAGCTCAGAGGAATTATGAGTCGCAGATAAGCCGGTAAGTCCCAAAAGATTTAACGGTCTTAGCATTCACTCAGACTTGTCAGGTGTGGTCTCCCTGACTGCACGACTGAACAGAATGGAAGATGCGAGCAAGATGTACTTGGTGACTAACAGGCAGTTCATTCGAAACTGTGAGAAGGAAAATAAACACACCTTGTATTTCCACAGTGTTTTTGCAACAACTTCGCAACTTTTTAGTTTAATTTACTTTACTAAACATGGGATGGAAGAATACGTGTTGCTTTTAGAACGACAACAGTTATTGAAGAAGCGTGCCCAAGTTTCCAAGCAAAGAAATAAGGGGGAAGCTAGAAAATCTCTACATCGGAAACTCTGTAAACTCACTGCATGCTGCCATAAAACTTTTCGAAACTGTCCTAAATTAAGACGGGGTTTCATATGTGTAGTATCTTCCTCTGACTTTATCAGAGTTCATGATTACGAATGTGTATTTATTTCATATGATATTTGCATAACATTTGAATGGAATAAACGTTAATGGGCTAACTCCATTTTATTTGGATTACCAAGTTGACGTGTAATGCACATTTGTCCAGTCTTAGCGATAACGTTAGTTTTACTGCACAGCAAAAATTTTTAAATGCCCGAAATAAACCAAACATTCAAATTTCGTATCATACTGCAACATTATTTTATCAAAAAATGTGGGAATAAATGCTATCGATGAACGAGGGTGTTTATTTTTCAATTACAGTGATGTAAGTTTTAAAAAGAAAATTTGAATTTAAAAACCTCCTGGGCTTCTCAATATCTCCGTGCACTGTCAAAAACGTTTTCAAATAATTCAGGGAATTCTCTCCCCTTATTTCCAGCAATTCAAATCAACAATATCGGATCGGACGCTAATAGCAAAGGTCTTCCAGAGACTAAAAATGATCGTTATATGACACGAGTGATTTGAAATGCCAGCAATGGAAATATTCATTGGAGACTATATCAAGCGAATCCATTGAGCCTTACTGTGGGAGACCGTGGCATTATCTTGATGAGACAACACGCC
This sequence comes from Platorchestia sp. MABIK, assembly GCA_014220935.1. Taxonomy (NCBI): domain Eukaryota; kingdom Metazoa; phylum Arthropoda; class Malacostraca; order Amphipoda; family Talitridae; genus Platorchestia; species Platorchestia sp. MABIK. The sequence continues at coordinate 13,420 of JACJUY010003238.1, read as the reverse complement.
TTTCAACGCCCTTTTTCTGAAATTGATAAAAATAACGCGTGTAGCGTTGAAACATAATGGCCTGTTTTCCAGGGTACAGCACCATGACGACCGAGCGGCGGCTAGAAGAATTTGCATTTATAGCGACTTCTCTTTTGACCAAAGCATTTGCGCTCTCAAATCGAATCGAGCCACAGACTTCACATCAAACCTATTCTTGCGACCTCTCCCCTCATTTTTTTTTTTAGCCTCAGTAACTTAACAGAGCCTTCACCATAAATGAAGTTCCTGCATTCCGCAGTTATCATTTAACCGCGCTTACAGCAAAATAAGCTTTTGCATATCCCCTGATGTCGATCACCCTTACGCCGACCGAACCGATGACTCGTTGGGATTCGTTGCGCTCAGTTTATCTACACGGACGCACTTGAATGATAAATGGGAATCGCTTCTTTCTGGACCCGAGTCAGCATGAAAGAATTGTTGGTCAATTCCGTTTGGAAGTTCATTATGCTAATGTATTCCATACTGAACATTGTACCTGTCACTCTCACGTTCAGTTTATTTCAGGCGTATTGCCTCCAAGCTGGCATCTTATAAGAAGATGTTCAAAAATGCATGGAACCTCATAACAAGATTGAAAATGGAAAACCGCCACATCGTTCATTTGAATGATAAGGACATTCGTGCCTAACTTACAGTTAAATAGGTATGCAGAATTTAACAATGAAATTAACATTGGAGGTCGCAGACAAAACTACAAGATAAAAGAACAAGACAAAGGTCTCAGAACTGCTCAAAGCATTAGAGAAGTCACTCAAATTCGCGAGAATCAACGAGGCGGCCACGCTCACTTCAGAGCTGCCATTCCAGTGGCTGGAAGCAACGAGCTCTTCATGCGCTGCTGTTACTCGACCCACAATTTTAATGAACGCGAAATTCAGACTCGACGAGAAAATTTCTCATCTTTTTCCTGCGACTTAGGTCTTTCAGGCAGGAAATTGCGCATCATGTCGTAATTAATGTGCTAATTAGCTTCCTTTAATAGACGACAGAGATCCATTTTGTAACACTATCCAATGAGGAAAACTGCTTCGTTTCGATAATTTTGTGAACGGTAAAGACCCATAGAGATTTTAACTATTTTTCACTATTGTAATAAAAGATGTGCTCTCAAAGTTGATTCATTATACTACTTATTATATTTCCACTCCAATTATACGCTAATCTAATTCAACAATCTATTTGTAACTTTTCTAAAAAAGGAAGTTTTGTCTGTAAGGGCCGCGCAATCAAAAAGTTTATTTAAAAACTATTCACACATATCGAAACATTTTTAGTTTCGTGCAAGATTTACGAGCGAATACCTCATTTTAATAAAGCTGTTTCAACATCGATTTATTAGCAAAAATTTGTGTGCACCATGCAAAGGTGTAATGAACTCAAAGCACTTTATTTCATTGCCCTCTCACGCTGCTATGCTTCACGTTTGTATAAAATTTCAAAATTACAACCTCCGTCAACCAATAATCCGAGAAATATGATTTAAACTTTGGGTACCGAATAAAATATCTAACCTTTTATGCCGAGCTATTGAAATCTGATCAATTCTCTAGCAGGAAAACACTTCTGCTTTCTCAAATTTGAAACCGATGGAACGTTTTGAGAAGTTTTGAAAATATAGAAACTTTTACTTTCTGGGGCTCAGGTTTGCAAGGCTCCAAGTTACTTAAGGATAAGCCTCACGACTGCTCTCTGGAGCAACACAATGCCGAGTCTTCATATTGCAGGATCTCGGTTTCCAGGGCGACAGAAATTCGCAGGCTCGAGATAGCAAAAGTCCTCAGTGAATCTGCAAGTAACAGTAGCGGCCTTCTAAGTAATGGTTTACAGTAAAAATGCCTGCGCAAATACAGAAGACAAGAGGAGCAAGAACACAGATAGAAGTGAGCACTGCAGAGAAAAGAATGTGTCATCAATGCCCCAACCCACATAGCAGAGCGTGTCACATCGCTGATAAAGAGTAATTGCCTTCAAATTAACACCTGGAGTAGTGATTACATGAGGGACGGCTATAGCTGAGCAGAAGTTAAAAAATAGTGTTCACGTAATTACTGTTCGCTTTCCAAGTAATGTTCTATTTCACTGTTGTATAAATTTGACTTTTATAGATCTGACTTAGATATTAAAATACCTATATTGGGAATCGATTCAACTATTTTAATTTTATTTTACATTTCAAAACATAAAATGATCAACTCATTTCGAACGCATTTACACTTAATGACTATACTTTATAGTGACGCGTTCTACTGTGTCGATTTGAAAGGAGGATGACGCTCCTTTTTTTACCGTGAATATCGCATACTGAAATATCAGGGATTGTCGGCTGAAGATTTTTTCATCGATGAGAAATATGACGGAATGATCACAACGCCAGTTGCTCTGAGCGCAAAACATTTTTATTGGTTTTTGCACATCAACCGTCGCGACGTTTCCAGCCATTGTGTTCCAGGTTGGCACGTCGGAAAAGACATGAATTCTTTGATTGAACCTCGACCATCAGAAACCTTAGTTATGGGGCACAAATTCTGAGAAAATAACGAATGCGTGTAGAGAAGCTTTTGTGTGGAGCACCTGCATAAAATAAATGCGAAGTGAAAGAAAAATTCAAGACGTAGAATTGAAACGTAAGAAAAGGATTATCACTAGTTTGTCTGCTATTTCCTTTCCTTCAAAACTCACTATTTCAATAACTCGGGATTATTCAAAGGAATTATGTTCAGTAGTGTAGTTCATGCGGTTCAATATGTTGGCCGTATGGAAACTCTGTGATTGAATTTCATGGTCGATATTGTTGCCTGAAATCCTATAAGGTCCGTCATGAATGCAAGAGTACAATGGTGCGTGAATATCAGCGGGCAGCAGCGGTGTTCTTTGAACACGCCCGTGATCGTCCGTTTTAGCACACGATCTCTCGTTAGCGACCTTAGGTTTTCAACTGGACAGCGTACACGGGCCTGGCTTGGGCGCAGATTTGCTGAAGAAATGGAATCTGAAGTGAAAGTGGTCATCTGTGGACCTGTAACGAAGGCAGAATAAGAATAAGGCTATTGAATGCGGCTGCAGTAGCAGAATACGAATTAAGTAATATCTTACAAAACTTTGTGTTCAACCTCGTGTCAGTGTAATCGTTACAGACAACTACTTCAGTATACAGTTTTAAGTGCAGTTATTTTGCAGCCCGAATGAATTTGGTGACTTCCAAGGTCTCCTATCGAATCCTTTTCTCAAGTAAACAACTGCGATCAAAAACATTCATGCTAAACGTACACTGGACTGATCTATTGATATCAATGGGTGAATAATTCTGAACTGAAATATTTCAAGCAATTTCTTTTAATTTGATGAAAAAACTGAAGTGATTATTTCACAACAATGCAATAAAAACTGTATAATCTGATTTGTGCAGCGGAAGCAAAACCATCAGCTCTCCATCACCGTGACAATGTCCTCACCCTAATCACAATTTATCATCATCAACACGATTACAATCTTTACTGTCATTTTCTGTGAGTAAAAATTAATGGCAGTTAAATGCTCGACCGCTTTTCTATTTTGTCCCGAGATAAATTGAGATTTCCATAACATCACTGCTCTGCTGTAGCTCACTCGCTCGCTCGGACGACGAAGCAGATTTGAATTTACGACTGAATGCATTTTTTTTGGACGGCCGTTTTTGTCCCAGGGCTGCGGCATAATGAAGACATAATGAAGTAGACAGCTCTGCTTCAGCAGTGCTCTAATAAATGCCAGCAGGCCTTACGAGCCGTGAAGTTCATACTGCTGAAGCTAGTAACTCTGCTGTTTTTTGAAAAGTTTCAGCCCGTTTTCAAAGTGGCATGGCTTGCTATAAATACCAGATGGCGCGAGCCGAAAACTTACAGAACTCGTCCTTAAAAGTACTTTCATGAGCAGGGACCTGAACATTACTCGACGCGTTTCTTGATATGACCCTAAACGTGAAATGCAAGCGAGACATGCTAAAAAAATTGAGGGTAGTTTGTCAAAATGAAGTGTACTTGAGCAGATGCATGTGCATCGAGTTTTGATGAGACATGGCTAGATTTATGTTAGATGCATATTTGGTCGATTCCGTTCACATAAGCGCTGCAAAATGATAAAATAATAAATATTGACCTTTGGGGCCACTGATTTAGCTGTGATTTCAGAACTCCATCCCGTATGGAGAATTTCAGAGAATTATGTGTTCTCTAGCAAGTAAAGATTTAATCATTTACACCATGAAGATGAAAGCATGAGTGTATTGCGCAGCGTACACGGAGCCATCAAAAGGAACCCGACTCCAATAACGAGCAGACTGCGATCGCTGAACTTTAGAAGAGAAACTTGTCCTTCGTTGATGCCAACTATTTCTGCAATGAGTGCGTAGAAGAGTCGCAATTCGTTTTCCGTGGCGACTCAACCTTTAACGCAGCAGAATACTTTTACTCGACAACTAGTTTGTAACAACTGCCGACATCGCCGAGGTAACGTATAGTTACTCGATACTTAGAGAAATAAATATCACGTTTAGTGATTAATTATCAACATTTTTGATTCGCTAGTCAAAATCCGCTTACGCTTTAAATTCGAGAAAAATGCTTGTCCCAATGCAATTGTGTCTTCCGGCCAGATATTCAACGACTGCTCCAAATTTACTCGAATAAAATTCTAAGTTATATTTTTACTCATGAAACAAACAAAATATTAAAACAAAAAAAATTATAGGACCACCGCATGGTCACGCGTGCGTAAAACTGATGCTGATAAAAAATTTTCACGTGCGAGAGTTTTCGCGAGGAAATAACATCGATTGCTGTGGGGGACGTGCAATGACATAAGGCACGTATATCGAGGTAACAAATGGAAAGCAGTCTAGGTGAAAAATTGTCAGGGTGGTGGATAATGAATTTTGGCTGTCCAGTATTTTGTATCGATTTCTCTGCAAGTGCGTTGGGTATTGGTAGGGAGAAAACCGATCGGAGCTACGCGTCCCCACCTACTGCCCAAATAAGGGAAATTAAATAATAAGAAAGGACGAAATCCTAAACCTTTAACTGCGTATTTTTCTTTCATCATGAGAAAATAAAACTATACAAGTAAAAGAAATTCCTTGTGAATATAATGAGAGCATTTCAGCATTTCAGCTTAATGGAAATTGATAGTTTTTAATCGATTCAGTCGACGCTAAAAAATGCCACACATACTGCGCTAAACATGTATCAGTTATTGAATTTAGCAGCCTATTCGATATGGTTAATTTCAGCTCATTTTATCCAAAATCTTAAGCTGATACATAGATCTAACTTTTACTTCATTTTTGGGACTTTTGCTGTTGAGAACAAGCTCATGTTTTAGTCTTCCAAGCGCAGCAGAAAAAACACAATACTGTAAAGTTACAATTGGTGTGCACTACACCTGATAGTTATTTAGAATCTTTAACTGAAATTCGAAAAGATAGCATTTTTGTGAGGTTACTAGTGGTATATCCGACCTGTCAATAATTCGGCTAATTTTTACCTGGAACCTGCGCTCATCGAATGCTCTTCCATATGTTAGTTGATCCGTTACTGTTGCCTGGAACAAAAATTTCTTAATTTTCGAGACACTAGCAAAGCATTGACCACATTTCTCTTAAGCACAGATTTTTTTTTGTCAAGCTGTGCCGGATGAAGGAGCGTTTTACGCAACTTGACGTTCACTAATTACGAAGCTAGGACCACTCATCTGAAGCGTTTTAAAAGCGATTGCTTTATACGTTAAATTATTTTATGCCACCAATAAAAAAAATTCTGGCTTCGTTGGGAGAAGACTGTTCAAAAACAATAACACACTTGAGAAACGCTTCAAATGAATTAGCTCGTAAATTCACAGATTAAGCGATAAGAATCTACTGCAAGGGCGTTTTTCATTGTGATGAACTGCATCATGAACTCAGTGGCTCTATCACAGCAGTAGCATGTTGTAAATATTATCATTTCCTGTCACAAACTGAACATTAGTGCGCTTTAAAGACGATGCCCTGAGCTAAAATTATTTTCTCGTAATTTTGTAACTCTTCAAAATGTGAGATGTGTTTTAGCACGCCGATAACTTTTGGCATGAATACCCATCCACCTCGTCTCGCATATTTTTTACGAGGTTTGTTCATTATTCTTTTATTTTAGCATGTTCTGGGCGCCGTTAATATCTCTTCGGTAATTTATCTCTGTCGCTTCTGTGGGAAGTTTTTGTCGATTAGCTGTTCTGAGGCGGCAGTAATTTAACGAGCTATTATACGAGAAATATTTACGTGCAATTAAATCGACACATGACTTTTATGAAAAAATTAGTCAAAAGAAATGCTCTAATTTGAAACGAAGCTGCGAGTAGCAATGTTTACCTTTGCTCATTAAAGGAGCAGAAACACTAGAGATCTAGAGAAGTTGAAAATTAGACCTGATTTTGCAAACAATGTTCAAGAGTTGTATACTATTGATAGAATTGGTCTAAAATTAGCAGTGCAGTGTCAGAAAAGAAATTTCAATACATTCACAAATTTTATTTCTATGAGCTCTTCATTGCTGCATATCATTTAAGAAACTCACGCAAATTTAGTAGGTTTGCATCAGTCTAGTACATGATGAATGAAAAAGAAATTAAGCCTACCTAGCTACTCAATTAAATTTAAAAGCAACAAGAAAAGTAAACAAATCCAACATTAGCCCTAAATTGTCGTTTTTGTGCACGCTCGATCATTGACAACACGTCAGTGAGAAGATCGATGTCTGCAAGGCAGAGAATTTAGCTAATCATGAGTTTGATCTTGAAAACATAGCTGAATTAAGACTCTTGATTAAGGTTTTTAATCTCAGTATTTAATTTTTTGAGCCCCGAAACCGTTACCGAATGACACCTGCTCCTAACGACACACTCGAGCATCATTCACCTTTCCTTTCAAATTTGGGGAACTTAAGACCTCTCAAGCTGTTTTCATCATTATTCATGTGACGTATCTGGGGCAAATAATTGTAACTAATCTGACGATAATTTTAGATGAAAATGTACTAAGACTCCAAGCACTGTAGCTTAACGCCTTAAAAGGAACCCCTAATTACTTTGGTTAGCTATTTAAATTTTTTTCTTGTTTCCTAAAATAATTAGGATAATTTCTTCGACGGCATAATATCACTACCGAGAAACATTAAGCTACGGCGATCGCTCCCATCGACAATGTCTGTTTCAGAAGCTCCCCGCAAAAGCTTTTGCAAAAAGCCAATCTGCTGAACAATGTAAAACTGGTTTTATTTTTCTCAAATATATTAACGCTAACGTGTCCTAGACTACAATAGATTCTAGATGAGGGGTTCTCAAAGTGGGGTCCGGGGCCCTTTGACAGGGGGTCCGCAAAGTTTAATGAATTCAACAGTCGAGGCAATTAAGGTATTTATTTACAGCTTTCCATGACTGTTGATATTATGAAACAGTGCATCCAATGTATATATACAAATATTCCTGAGGGGAACACATTTGAGGAGGTCCTGAGCTTATTTTTGTTATGAAAGTGGTCCTTGGTTGAGAAAAGTTGGAGAACCCCTGTTCTAGGTTAGTATATGATAGTTCAAGCCTCCTTAACTCCAACAAAAGATTTCAAAGCGAGGAAGGATGAGGGCAACCTTCAGCACAGAGTTAAGAGAACTGCATGGGAAACAATGTACAAAATTTGTTCGTGCACTGTAATGCTTGCAATCTGAAGTCCACTGCACTAACAACACTGCTATGGTCCTAAACTAATTTGCACACGACAGACATGTCACCTAATCTTGTTTCATTTAAGTTTATGTCGCATTGTTATCACGCGATCCAAAATTAAACCCGATGTTTAAGTAGAACCGTTATTAATGGGTGGTGTCACAACGGCTATGAACGTGAAAAATCGAACATCGTGAAAGAAATCTAATTCTTGAAATGGATGCTTACTGACTATATCACAAATATGGCTACAGCGAACGTTATTTATTACTCCAATTGGTGTGATAAAATTAGTCTGTTTCACACTATTCATCAAAACAATTTCTTCCATTATCGTAATATTTTTGCAACAGCCAACACACTTTCCGCTTGCTTCTTACCGAGGTGAGGGATGCTTCAATCCCTCTTAAAGTTACTGGTCTTGCAAAGAGACCCGTTGGACCTGGGAGCTTATTATCGCAATTTTTCAGCCACAGGTTTCTTCTTCCTTATTGGTTGAACTTACAGAAAAAACAGCAAAAGACTGCATTATAAGGACAATAGTTTAGTACAGCCCCTCCAACATTATAACACAAAAGCCATAAATCCTCCAACACAAACAATATGCTGTGCATCCATTCTGAGAGCATATATCTAAATTACTTTCCGCTTAGCGCAAATTAACTCTAACCACTGAGAAACAAGCCCTTGCCTGTCCTTTACACTCAAGTGCCTGTGTTTGAACAGATAGTTGCCCCCGAATTACTGAGCGGTCAATTTTTACATTATGTATATGTGATTAGTTATATTTCAATAACGACTCTTATAACTATCTAGCAATATTTTGCCTCTTTACATTTTAAGCAACATCGGTTTTTGTTGAGTTTTTGTGACGCTTAGGCGTCAATGTCAGTAAAAACCTTATTAATCGAGGTATTGCTTTGCAACGTTACAGCATCTCACCGATATTTTCAAGTTTTTCACGCATAGAGGAAACTAATCAAGCGAGTATAGCATCTCCCCATTCTTCTATCAGTCGTTTAACCATTGACGATGCTATCCTACAATGTATTACAGTATATCTCCCTACTATGTACCTATTTATAAATGAAGACATTTAAAAAGTAAAGCATGTTGGCCTACAGTTCAAACGCCAATTTTTTGGAAGCAAATTGTATCCTTTTTGACATTTGTATTCTTTTTTTTCCCAGAATGATGGACCCTCGGCACGACTGAGGCTCGTGTGAGCATTTCGACCGCCATCTTACAGCTCCTGCTTTGAAGCAAAGAATATTAGGCTACAAGAGCGTGGACTAAAGAATTTAAAAACTACTATCAGGCTGATATGGTCTTGCCCTTGATCTCAATTCAGTGTTGTCGCTGTTAGCACTTCGCGACGTGAGGCGTCCGACATAACAACGCGCGAGCAGCCGCGTCTACCGGCCTTCTTTCTCCGCTTCCTGGAAAGGACATTAAGAGAGTAATGCTCACGCCCGGAGATGCATGACGAAAAGAATTCTGTTAAAACGCATTTTGCATTTTTTTGGAAGGCATTGGAGCTTAAAAAGGAGTGGAATAGGATTTTAAAAATCGAATGCCTATTACCGTACATCAAGAGTTTAAATTTAGTTAAAGATTTTGAGCTTATCTCAACGCGCAGGGAACTCTGTTTTATTTTTATTTTACTGCGTTGTTCTCTAAGAAATAGAAGGAAATTGAGAGATATAATTACTGAATTTCTCAAAAAAATAACTTGTCAGGAGAGTTTTTGCCACTGGCCTTAAAGCTTAAAATAAATGTCCTGAACAACCAAACTTAGAAGCCGTCAAATGTGGCCAGAACATGTCTGCGTCGAAGAGCTCAACACACTTCAATTCTGCGTCAGCATTTCTGCCATACTACAGCTAAAATCAAATCATTTTCCTTTGAAAGACGCTATTTTTTATTTATCATAAGTTAATAATAATGTGCAGCCATTCATTAAAAATTAAAAACTTATGTTCAAATTTGATTCAAGTTGATTACCTCTCTTATTTTGTATCTGTTTTCACCCATTTTGAATTCTTTCTTGTTCTGCTCATAGTTTCAATTGATTTTCTTGAAAATCATACAAAGATTTCATTGGATGAAATACCACTGCAAGCAGACCTGAATGCGTCCGTGTGGCGGCACGGCGCTCTGGCGGTAACATCGGAGTCGACGTTTTTGATGTCAAACGCTTGGGGCTGTTTCTCTATTATTAATACTATTCTTATAATCGCTCACTTAGATTATTTAATACTATTCTTATTGAAATCTTGTTCTTGTTGTTCTCTCTCTATCATTAATGTTATTCTTATAAACGTGCGCTAAAATTAATTAATACTAGTTCTATTCTTATTGAAGTCTTGTTTTTGTTGTTATCTCTCTATCATTAATGCTATATTCGTATATACGCTCGCTAAGATTCCCTCATTACAATTCAAATATTTTCTTGCATATTGATTAACGCTTTCAGTCAACTCGGCGACCAACTTATCTGAGGGTGACGTGAGCAAGGAAAGAATTTTTTTCGGTTATTTCGTGATATTAACATGAATGGAAACACTACACCTACTTTTGAATATCTATGAACTTTTTCTACGAGAAATGAAGAAGTATCAAAGCCGTGCGAGAAAGAATTTTCTGAAAATTTTTTTAGCCCGTGCCTAATGCTGTAGTGTATTATGTAGGAAAAAATTTTACTTTACCCTGAACTGACCATTTATCCAAAGCATGAAAAAATTTCAGTTAAATCTTAGTAATACATCTCAATATTAAACAGCCTGAGATAATCCTTCAATTCCAAATTTTTTATTTGTGGTTCCAAAAATTAAATTGCTAAAAATTTACGAAAACATCCATCAAAATAAGAAAAGCTCAACCATATATATATATGAGGGTACTTTATATTCAGAGCATCTTGATACTCCTAGTACTACTTCATCATGGTAGACAAGCTACCGTAATATAAGGAGTGCGCTTTAGACTAATTATATTAAAGTCCATCTCCATTCCAGAATTTCTCAACATACATGTAATCTGATCAATAAACCCAAACTTACACAGCTAGCTTAAGGAGATTTGCAAGTGCGTTCTGTGTTTCTCAAAGTGTTGTTGTGATCGTTTCCTGTCGGGGACTCTCGAGATCTTCTTTTGTGAGGGTTCAGCGAACGATGGCACCTGGAGGCCGTAAACCTGAATCAGGGCTGCAAAATTCTCTATTTCTTGGCACACAAACGGTATAAAATTGTTTTCAACTATCGTTCTCCATTAAGCTATATTATTTTCCCTCTGAATTGTGCAGCCCTATTCAATTGTGCAGCCCTATTTTTAATTGTGAAACTGCCCTGTAAATCCCCTTCTCATTTCGTTAAACTTCTGCCATCTCTATATCTTGCTTTCTTTAGAGTCAGGATCCATTCAAAGGATTTATCTCTTCTAGAGATACTTTTGAGTCTCAGCCCCCTGTGTATGACTGGAATCATTATATCAATTGAAGATCAGTAAATTTCAGCCTTCTATTGTCTTTTCTACCTAAAATGAAAAAATGTATAAGTTATTAAAGTGCACAAGTCCTTTATTTGCTCCCAATCTGAGCTCACGCATTGACAAAACAAGCTTGAGGGTAAAGTACCCTAGCGCTCTGAAAACTTTTACCTTCTCCAAAACTCTGAACCATTCCCAGAAAGCCTGGCATAGTTTCCCCGGAAGATTGAAGTAAGAAACTCCCGAACTGAAGGGATCACTGAGACCAGCCTCCGCTGCGCACCAGTTCTTTAATTTCTGCTGCCAAAGTGCAGTAGTAGACAAAGATAACACGCATGGAAGTCAGCTTTTGCTTAACAAGATAAGCTTTATTGAATACGATGGTGAAAAAGCAATGAAATACGTTGCTCAGCTGTAACTTCACCTAGCAATCTGACTGCATCTGCTCTCACTCTCAAAGGAAGCGTTGAGTGAGATGCAACTTTTAAGTTTATCTTCAATGTCCTGCTAGTGTGACGCATCTGACACCATTAAAAGTTCAAACAAGTACTTCAACCTAGTTCTAGCTTAGATTCAAATTATTTCATGTTTTACATCTAACTCAATCGTATTTTGACAATGAAAGCATTGATCAAATTATCGGCTTTCATAATCTCGTAAATGGCTGTTTGACTTCGCCTTTCGACCGAAAGAAAGTGCAAATGATTTAAACTTCATGCCAAAGAAGCTCTAATAAAGAGGTTAACTTCTGCATTTGGGCTGGTGAACTTCGCAGTTGGAATTTGAACACAAATGCTAAGAAGAATTCAAATCTCGTTGCCGAGTTAGACAAGTTAAGGCATGAGATGAGCCAAAATTCACGGCGGTCTCGTCGGCTGGATTTGATCAGAGTCACACGCCGTAAGCGGTCTCTCGCAGCGCTTGTACACTTAAATACATTCATCCCTACTTCCCAATCATCCAACCTTTTGAAGGCCTAAGGAAGAATTATTCTGAAATCTTTTGTAAAATTAATGGCAAAGCTTGCAAAAACTACATGATTAACTCATCACCTACGCAATGACTGAAATGTGTTACAGTACATGAGTGCAGATGTGACTTAGTGCACTAGAGAGTTTCAATAATTTTCAAACTAAAATACTATGGCACTGACTCAAGTGACCTGTCCAAACAATGTACAAAATCCGCTCCCAAAAATATGTCAGTACATAAAGTAAACGCTCTCCCAAGTCTCGAGGAGCTTCGTTGAATCATATCAGAAGCACAAGGGTTACAGCCTCAAGAGCAGCGTCATCGAAAATAAAAACAGTTCCAGGGAGCAGCAGCAGAAGCAGCCACAAGAAGAGGTGTCGATACAGAGCCGAGAGAAGCGCTGCTTGAATCCGTCTCGCCTGACAGATGTCGATATGAGCTGCGTTGCTGGAAGGCTTCTGCGCTTTGTCGCGAGCTGATGGACGATTCATGGTACGAACTCTTCCTGACGACGATCTATTTTTATGGTATACCAATATCGTATAACATTCATTTGCATTGTTTTCCTACTAAAAACTTTTTTGATTAAAAACATCGAGCTACTTTGGAACACCGCCGGTTGAAAATTTCATTTTACTGTAATCACTTGAGGTATTTTTCGTGCAATGACAGTGGGTCTGAGATAGCTCTTTAGGAAACAGAAGGACTTGCAACTTTAAAAGTCACCAAATGCCGCTTCATGTACTGTAGTGTCGTACTATCGACACAACTTGATGTATTTTCAGAGGTAGCTGCAAACTGCCAATGTAGGAGCTACAGTATCAGAAGCCGTAAACTTCTACGGAGCAAGGGAAAGTGAAAGCACAGCAAGGCTCCTAATAATGTATTGATTCCGTCGGTGACAGACCTTCCTTAAAACTAGCAATGCCCGGAAGTCAAACAAGGACTTTCCGGAGCTCGTAAAGTTCGTAAAGGCAAGACACCATAAAGGACTTCCGTCGGTCAGAGTCCCGACCGTTTATGGCTCTTCCGGCTCCAAGACCCAGCGAGACAAAGACAACCGGCTGTGCTCACTTCACACGGCACATCCCGAGATATAATAATTTCCCTCACTTTAGATGAACATTTGAAAAACGGAAGGCAGAACTCAACAACCCATTCGCATTACAGGTTTAGTTATTCTACCTGA
>JACJUY010003237.1:0-80390 GCA_014220935.1 Platorchestia sp. MABIK | reverse complement strand
AAGGGCAGCGACAACACGCATGGGGAACTGGTGGGAGGCATTAGATCGGGGGATTGGGGGTTTTTTGAAAAGGCGGGGAGGGAGAGAGGGCGTTGCCCAGGGGAAGGCACCCTCCGTCTAAACCCAGCTGAAACAGGGGTGACCCGGGTGATCAGTGCACTAATGGCAGCCTTGAGAGAAGGATGTATCTCTCAGTTGCTCTGCCGTCATGTCCTCCTGCCTAATCGCAACCCAAGAATTTTTCCTTGATATAGAAAAGTGGCCGAGGGCTAAAGTTTTAATATTGATAGATTTATTGTAGGCAAGGCGTCAGTCTAATTGCATTTATTGCGCCTGGAAATCTAATTTCTTTATTAAGTACTATCGCTGTAATGATCTGTTGCTGAAATGATTTCCGATTTAATTCAAAAGTACGTACCTGGAACAATCGTAACACAAATTGTTCGCTGTTGTGTTATTATTAACACAAGATGGCTCGTGATGGGACTTAGACGGATATAATTTGTGTGACTTATTTCCAATTCCTGTAATTAGATTCTATCGTGCTTATTTTATTTACTTTTGCATCTATATACAACTGCTGGGCAAGCTAAATTTTATTATTTCTTAGTTTGGGCTTTATGGTCATATAAGAAGTTATATCTGCGCGAAGTTTTATTGATTCGCCTCCATTCCTTATTAATCTAATTGACACATTCGTTTCTGCCAAGGCACTTGGATTGCGTTTAAGAAGTAATTCTTGAATTCTTCACAAGTACGTTGATCTTCTTATGCCGGCCTCCGATTGCAGGTTAAAAAAAGCGTCCTCTTTTCTGCACGTACCTTGAATTACATTTCGACATTTGCACTCAATCACAGTTATAATCTGAAGGGCTGCCGAATTTTTTCTGATCGTGCCAAAACCTCAATGAAAACGTATCAAAAATTGTTAAAGAGTACCAAATCTAATTAACTAGCAATAAAACGTAAAATTTAAAGGGTTTTACCTACGTTTCCTGTTAGAATGAAGCGTCTTCCTCCTCTTCTTCCTTCTTCTACCAATGTTTTTTTATTTAATTGTTGACTAAGCTACCGTGGTGGCTTCCAATTTGTGCTATCTATGTTCTCGAATTTGATCGCATTCATGCATTTAGTGTTGTTCTTTTTAACGAAAACCAGTTTTTTGTTTTTCTGTAGTTAGGGTCAAACAAATTCTCCAGCTGGAGGAAAATAATGCGGTATTGACATAAGCTGCATCATGAACTCGGGAAGCAGGGGGAAACAATACTGCGCACCAGAATTTTTCAGACACTGTTTCTGTCTTGAAAGGAGCATCTTGAACAAACAGTTCCCGCCACTTCATATTTATCTTTTCATGCTGCTCTTTTTCACGAAATTGCAGAAATGCATTGAATTTAGTATTATTGAATTACATTTACTAAGACCTTTCAATCCAAACTCTTGTCGTTTTTGGGACATATTGTGTTGACATTTCTCAGGAGAATGCTTTCTTCAGCTGCACCAAAATAAATCTCAGTTATAATGAAACAGTTTGAGAGGTTGCCTACATTTATTTTGTAATTGTCAGTCTAAATCAACAGATCCCTTCTTATGAAGTTGTCCATGATAATTCTCAATCCAGTGAAATCAAAATACATTTTTGTAAGGGATCTTGTAGATTTGCTGATATTCTCAAACTTATTCCGTTTGATTTACCTCGCAATTATATGAAATGTTTTGTAACCGCCAAATACAAGGCTTATATTCCTTGTTAGGGCATAATTTTTGAAATAAACTTAAACAATCTTCAAAACGTACCAAAATTCGGCGCTTTAGGCTACCGTCGTGCTAAATATGCAACAGAGTGACATTTGGAGCAGATCGAATCAAATTTGTGCGAACATACTAATTTCGTCACCCCTGGCCGCATCTCACCCTCCGTCTAAATGCACGTGGGGAAGCTTGAGCGGGTGAGAGGGGTAGGGTGGGGGCGTCACCCTGGGGAAGAAACCCTCCGTCTAAAGATACCGCCAGGCACGTTTATCTTTTGATAGTGCAGGTGATAGCGACGAATGATTTAGTTGGCCTTCAACTCTAGCTTTACAAGTGATTACGTTGCCTGTTGCATCTCGCCTGTGGTTGCATCCAATATTGCACCTCACATATGATTGCCTTCAATTTTGAACCTCGCCTGTGGTTAGCTGCATTGCTGCACCTCGCCTGTGGTTACCTCCACTGTTGCACCTCGCCTGTGGTTGGTTACCTCTTCTATTGCACCTCGCCTGTGGTTACCTCTTCTATTGCACCTCGCCTGTGGTTGGTTACCTCTTCTATTGCACCTCGCTTGTGGTTACCTCTTCTGTTGTAGAATTTTACCTCAGACCTTGGCTTTCATGGACATCTGGGTTTTTCTGTTTTTTTTTTGTTGAATACTTTATCTTAAAACTCATTCGTAAAATGTCACATTGTTCTGTGTGTAACTTTTATGAGTGAATAATGAGCGTCTGGAGCAGGACGTAATTGTCATGTTGAAATCATCAAGAAAACCTTGAGGCATAATAACTGAATATTATCTTAAAAGACTGGCGAGTCAATTTCGGACCGGTTGCACGAACAGTCATTTGAACGCATTCTTTCTCCCTAAAAACAGGGTAAAAACAGCGTCAATTTTCTGAAGCTCTAGTTTCTTATATAATGCATTTAAAATCATGAATCTAGTCTCAAATTAAAGCTAATACTATTTTCTAGCTGTTACAATCACTCAAAGTTTTCTTTTCTGTCTGGGAAGGAGGTGAGTGGAACTACCTATATCTCCCACCATACGATCCCTTCTTCTAAAAATATGTCAATAGACCGGCCGATGAACGCTTCATAGAGTGTCTTAACATGTTCATGAAGAAATGTTCTTCTTTGTACATAGTATATTGTACAGTTAATAATCGTACCTTGCGTTGCTAATTTTTTCAGTACTCGCAGTCACGTTCCTTTGTGAACAAGTTTGGAGCCTAATATTGCTACCTTGACTTTGTCATGATGGAAGATATTATCTTGAATATCTTGGTATGATTTGGGTGAATTAAACAGACAGATCATGGTTCGAACGTTTTCTCTCTTTTAATACGATCTGAATATATTGTTTATTTTTATTAAGAATTCCATTAAGAAATTTAAATTCACTGATGACCATCATCAGAAAATCAACGCAGACAAATTTATCCATGGATGAAAGTCAAAATCAGAACAAAGGCATTCACCAAGTCAAATATTGAGGTGAACACATTTCAATCTAAATATGGATGAGATCACAGGAGCAAAAAGAATATCTTCCAATTATCAAGTTGGTTCTCCAGTGACGTGACTGAAGACTTCTCAACACTCGTTCGAGATTACCATTCTCAGTATTCGACTCGCCGCTGACGGCATTTCGTCCATCGTCCCTGAGAGACGGCAGCGAGGACTTTACACAAGTCCTGAATACTTTGTATTCCGAATGTGCGATCAAGCTCGCTAAGTTTGGTTACAAAATGGCAGGTGACAGCGGAAGCCATTGGATAGTCGTCACCAACGCATTGTTCCGCGACCGGGCTGAAGGTGAAGCGCATATCCAGCACATTTGTTGTTTAAAGGGCTCACCTATTGCCAACGTAAAAGACTATCTGAATAAGATCTATCCAGGCATAAAGACGATACCCAAAATGATGATTGAGTGTCTCAAAGTACCACATCAAACAGACACGTCTAGTTGTGGGCCATTATCTTTAGCGTTCGTTACGTCCATGATAAATGGTCTGGATCACTGCCTTTTTACCTATGACAAAAAAAAATGAGAAGACACATTGTCTTCTGCCTCGAGCAACATGTTCTCCTGGATTTCCCATCGTCAAAGAGAAAGAGAACTTCACTTTTGTAGAAGGAAAACTACGTCATGGTTGTAGCATGAGCTACAAATCATAAAAATTCTCATTATGTACTAAATAATTTAATTCCATGCATAAAATACATTACTGTAATTTAGCACTAGTAAATTCTTACTTTTAATTACTAATCTTAAGGTTTCATATGATTCACAATATTATCATCGAACATGACATGTTCGCCATGTTCAAAGTTGAGACGATCGGTGTGGCAACATCGAGCGGCTAGCTCGGAGCGTCACTTGTTCCTTTGCTCTCGCGTTGATAGCATCTAGCCTTCGCGTAAGTCAACATAGTAATGTGTGATTATACTAGCAAAATTACGTGATTGTGTTTTGTGTTATAACTTAGGATGTTCAATGTGTAATTGTGTTGCGTAACTAGGAATTAATCTAGTTTAGGATGACGTGTCTAAATTAGGTTGTAAACTGTTGTGAAGATTAAGGTTGCGCGCGTTGTAAGTACGCGTCAGTTTTCTCTCTGGTAACTAGGATAATTACGTAGTGTCCATGGACGTGTTTAATTCTCTTTAACGTAGGGAAGTTGTTGAGGATAGAGTTGATTGACGTTCTTCATGTTAAGAATGTTGAACTGCTTTGTTGGTCTAACACCTCGACAATTGTAACTTCCAGTGATTGTTTAGAATCATCCCCAATTTAGATGAAAGTATTTTCTGCTATTTTGACCATCTTCAACTTATACTATCAAGTGTAAGTTGCAAAGAAATAAATTAGTAACCGGTGGCTTTAGGAGAAAGAATTATATTGGGTGACTGTAGTGTGAAATTTACTCAGTATAATGGTAGGGTGTGTGTAACTCGTATTTTCGCTGAACAGTACCATTCAGCCTACGTGCTATTGCAGATCCCCCGAAGCCTGCAATACACCAACACAGTTCATACCAGGGTCTTAATGACCGTAATCCACATTTAAACTTACATCATATTTTCATTATTCCCGTCGTCATTCCAATTCGACGTCCACCACTCTGTGCATAGATTCCCTAATTAGTCGTCATTTAATACGACGTACTCTGTGCATAGATTCCCTAATTAGTCGTCATTTAATACGACGTACTCTGTGCATAGATTCCCTAATTAGTCGTCATTTAATACGACGTACTCTGTGCATAGATTCCCTAAATCGGGGTTATGCACTTAAACTATAACTACACGTAATCTACGAACTCACTGGCTCATTTGCCATATTGCCTTCACTTGCCATCACACTTGACACTACTCCGCCACCAAGAAGCCTGCCGGCCCTGCCACGTCCGGGATACGGAACCCCTTCAGTCAAGAGTCCTTCGGCCCCGACTGAGTCTGCAACCAAGCCTCAAGAGATTGTGCCATCGTTCCTTTTGGCGCCACAATAAATGAGAAAGCTGAGTACTCAAGCAAAGTCATTCTCCTTCCCGCGCTAGCTCAAACAAGTCGTAATCGATAGTGGGTGCTGGTGGATATCACCTAGTCCGCCTAGCATACCATTACATGGTCTAGCAACAGACCTTCAATGCACTTCCGGCCTTGAAATTTCTCAAGGCCAACAAATGCAAATGAAATGGTCTGTTGATTGAAAGAAACGTTGAGGATATTATTACTTCGTGTGTTAGAACAGAGTAAAGTTATGTGTTATGACGGCGAGCGTGTGGGAGTTGAGAGGTAAAGGGAGCGTAGCCCCCCGCGGTCTGTAAATGTTCAGGAATGTTTCTATGTGCCTCAGACTTAATGAATGATTCACTCTTTCGTTTGAGAGTAATTTGAAGTCGATAGGTGCATTCTTTCGAAAGTTACAAGTGGGACAACTTAAGCCTTTTGAGGGCGCGCGAGTTAGAAGAACTTATGAAAAAATTTCTGTACTTTTTAGAAAACCGTTTGGGTCGTGTCTACGTTATAAACAGAGAGAATATTTCACTCTTTCGTTTGAGAGTAATTTGAAGCCGATAGGTGCATTGTTTTGAAAGTTAGAGCTCCCTCAAAATAGCCTCTTTTTTACCCAGCTTCTGGGGAGAAAGACTGTGTTCAAGTTTGTGTTCGAGCAAGTAGTCGAAATTTGGCACGCAGGTGTGCAAGCATTGGTATTTGCTTTAACTGGCAACCCCGCATAAGTGCAGGTTAGAACTTTGAAGCCTAGACTGCTCAGCATAGTTGCCACTCTAGTTATAAAATAACTAAATCTTGATAGTTTTCGTTCAATCTAGATAGCGAATTTAATATTCTGGAATAACAGCTATAAATGTAGATAGTTTTTAAAATATTATAGATTCTTTCTAGCTAAATGCATCAGTAATGAGTCGAAAGCTGAAATGCGTTATATATGGCAACGGTAAAGACCGTTTATTCTGTGTTTGAACGGCGTTCAAGCGTTGTTTGAAGGTCGTTACTCGTTTAGTCACGTGAGTCAGCGTGACTAATGAATTTAATGAATTTTAATGAATTTAATTTAATTAATGAATTGGATGAACTTATGTGTTTTGACAGCGTGCGAGTCGGGAAGAAATCTCAAGAAATTTCTGTACTTTTGCAAACCGTTTCTTGAACCGTCTCGACTGCGGCCTGCCGGTGCGTGACTGATTGTTTCCGCGGTAAGTTGTTGGGCTTGGGATTTGTCGGGAACATCGGTGATCAGTTTCTCAGTTGCTGTCAGCTTGTGTGGATACTTGTTTGTGATACTGTGACTCCCGTGAAAATACCGAAATTTAAACAATGTCAATGAAAATTTGGAAAAGAGTGGTTGAAAGATGAAGCTTTTGAAGAGTGGATTAAGCAATCTGAACTTGACGAAAGCAAGGCTTACTGTTAGTACTACAAGTGTAATTTAAGAAGTAAATACCAAGATCTGAAACTTCATGCGAACAAACACAAGCAATCGTTGCCACACCTTGATGTTGTTCCACTGACTTCCAATATTTGAAAAGACGAAAAGTAATGAATCTTGCAACCTTGAATGTTCCATAGCAATTTCCTTGAGTTATTGTGCTATTTTTATTTGTGACCACGTGGTAGACATGTTAAAAAATATCATTTCCAGCTGTAGGACAGTCGATCACATGAAAATGCATCGCACTAAGCGCTCGAATACTATTCAGAATGTTCTCTGTCCTCATTTCGGGGAAGCGCTCAATAACAAATTCAGTTTGTTATCGGACGAATCAAATGATTTTTCAGTTACAAAACTGTTTGGAGTTACAGTAATATATTTCAGGAATGTATCTAATAAAGCTGAATCGACCTTCTTTGGACTGGAACAACTGGATTAATGTGATGCAGATAGGATAGTCACAGCACTTATTTGATAATTATTCATTTTTGTGTATAGCTATTTTTCTGGATTATGTTTTATCGATCGAATCTAGCCATTTCTGGCAATATTTTAAAACGATTCTAGATATTTTAGCACAGACAGGAGTGGCAAACTGCTGAGTGCTCAGTAGTTTGCTGCGCTACGGCATTAAGTTCAGCTGTGCGAGCGGTAGGCAAGTTCTAAGAAATATTTATGTTATTCTAATCAGGTAATATTTGTGCAAAATTAAAGGAATTCGTTGATAGGTGAGCGTTGATTATTTAGTTTGTGCGTGATTTTCTGTGCTGCTAATTCTGCTGAATTATTGGATGAGAAAACTCCCGCACGAGATTCAAGCTCTGATGAAAAAGCTCCATGACCGTCGAGTGCGGTGTCAAAGTTGATGACGGTTGTTTTAAGTACTAAGTTATCAAATTAAGTCAGGCGACAAGTCACTGTACATTATTTCAAGTAGTTTGAAATATTTACCCTTTGAAATAATGTTGCTTGCTAAGTGTGCAGTAGGTGGATATATCTTAAAATTCATAATTAGCAGTAACTTGATTGATCTTTGAGATCGAGAGTCGTAAATGAGAATTTAGAAAACGAGTCATTATTTCTCCTGAAATTTATTCCTGCAGAAAAGTATGAACCACATGAGCGTGTTAATTTTGATTTTAGAAGTACGATGGTCATCTACACGTATTTTGGGGATCTTTCAAAATTATTTGATTCCTTGAACAAGCGGCCTTGAGAAGTTAAGTTAAACATAGTAAATGCCTTTAAAATGCTGTCGTAAAATGCCTTCAAATGCTGTCGTATCTAAATGCCGGTCAAAAAAATTTACCTGCAACTTCACACGTCGAACTGGAATGATGTCACTCATAGAATGCTCATAGATATTGCTAACGTACTTTTTGGGTCAAAACGTCCTAGCTCGTAGTACCGCAACTTCAGGTCATTATAATGAGATGAATACTTAATAAGTAATAGTTTTTTCTAGCCTCCTTTAATTTTATTCTAAAAAGCAGTGATTTCACCAAATTCACCTTTTGAATGCTAGCATCACATGACGTACCAAGAAAGAACGTGAGAATGCTTTGTTATGCCCGGACTAAGAAATAATTTTGAACTGCTAATAGCGGCCAGCCATTGTTGATATAACGCTCTCTTAAGTTTTTTAAGGTGATATATACCAAATTTTTTATTTGTAACGTGGATAAAAGTTCATTAATGCTTGCTCACGAAATTTTTCAAGTTTGCAAACGCTTTCACAGGCGTGCTCAAAATTTGTATTTGTCTGAAAAAAATGTGCTCTATTTGCCAAATTTCAGAAAATTGTGAGAAAAACTGTGGGTAGGTTTTTAAGTTTATGATATTGTTAAGCTGCAACATTAAAAATTAATTTCAAAGATTAAATCAGAAACTGTTTCGACAGAATGTTAAAAATTACGTTCAGTTTTAGCCGTGTTTCATGTTATTGTAACAAACTCATTCATAACCTATTTATAGATAACACATATCAACAGATTTCCACTGAAAAAGAGCAAATGAGCTGTTCCGGTATGACTTGTGATAAGAGTATTAACTCGTTCCATACAAAATTATATTGAGTATTTATTTTAGAAATCCATACTATAATCGAAGCTGCATCTGTCCGTCTACATGTCACACCCAGCAGCAGAAAGTGTGTGCTGAGAGTATCTATGATACAAGCTTCATCTGCACAATTTTTGGTGGATTAATTTATCAGATTCAGAGTCGGGATAAATATCACGTGAATTGTTAAGAAATGGGAACGTGAGTTAGGTTAGGTTGTATTGAATGCCAGCAGTTGAGACTTAGGAAAGTAAAGAGAAGTCATATAAAGGAATGGGAAATTAGGGGAAAGCCATGTTGAAGTTCAGTTGGTCCGTCTCTATGACACGCTCTCAAGGAGCTTATGACTGCATCTGTGATGCGAGCATCACCCGAGCACAATATTTAAGGATGTTGTTTATTGTGGGTTCCGTTGGGTTGGATATGTATGTTTGTAATCCACACCTGAAATATTTATTTCAGGAAAATATCGACTCTCATCATTTTTGATGGGCTGTATAAACTAGTACTGAACATATGATAGGGGTAATTGAATATGTGTTCACTTGTGTTTTTGAGTGTTTTTAGTACAGGTTATTATTTACCTAGTAATTTTGTAACATTTCAATTCTACACTGCTTCTAGCAGAAACATTTACTAAATACTCTGCTTCTTCTCGTTCAGCAGTTAGCGATAAAACTAGATGAATTTTGCTTTCCATTTGTGTTCACAGAATCGTTGCCATGGCTAAAGAAAGCACCGTTCTCAAAACTGCTTTCAACATTGTGTCGTCACACGTGGCAAAAATGGAGTGTGTCTTCTATATTGTAAGAGGTCATTTGGAATGGAGTCCCAAGTATGTGAGATATTTCCTAGACTACGAATGCCCTGAAAAATTTGACTCGGAGACCTTCAAAAACTACTTGGAACGGAAAAACGGCAATGAGTTTTCAAACGATGAGTGGAGCCATTCAGCCAAAGAATGTGGATGGATTTTTGAAAAAGAGAACAATTCGAGCACTATGGATATATCTGCTCTTGTGCGCCTTTTCGAATGTTTGTTCAGCATGAAGGAAAGTAAGGATCATTGGTCGATGATGGGCAAATTAAGGAAGCTAAGGAATCTTCGCAATAAGGCGATGCACAGTCTGGTTGAAATAATGAATCCAGACCATCTTAATGTATTGGAAAGCGAGCTTTACGCCTTTGTCATTGAAGCTGGAAACTACTACGAACTAAACAATGATAAAATAGACCGCTTGAAAAGGCGTCTAAAAATTGATTTAAAAAAACAGTTTGCTCAGGGTAAAATGCAATTTTATCAGGTTTGTGTATCTGCTGTGAACGAAGGAAGATCTGCAGTAAAGAAATTCTTACAGGAGACCTGTACCACTGAAAACTTACCATTCGAGATGGGTCGCGTCAATAAGCTGGATGTGTTCCACGAACTTGGTGTTGTGCTTAGAGATGGCAGCCGTACAGTACATAATTACAAAAAGATTTTTGAAAATTCTCACTCATTCATCATTGTGTCTGGTGTAGCTGGTTCTGGTAAAAGTACACTGTTAGAAAATATTGCGATTCAGCAAGTACAAGCCTTGAATGATGCTTCGACTGGTGTCACGGACTACGACTTGCTGCTTTACATTCAATGCACAGACCAGTACACAAATACTTTGAATGAAGTAATAATAAAGTTTATTCCTAACATATGTGCATTGTATGGGCAGGATGTTGTGCGAGAAGCCCTGAGACTCGTAAGGGTTGTATACCTGATCGATGGCTTTGACGAATATTCATCTGAAAAGACAGTCTTGCAGGATGTGGTAAATATGTCCTGGAAATCTAACTGTCGTGTTAATTATCATTACTACTCGGCCTCATGCAGCAAATAAATTGCATGCTTTGCTGTCGCGCATCAAATACGCAGAATTCGAAATTGCATCACTCACCCTACTTAAAGAACAATTGAACTTCCTCTCGAAGTACGAACCGTACCTACCAGTCAATAAAAAAAAAGGAGTTTTGCGAAGTGGTTTTAAAACAATGAAGCCAACTCTTAGGAGTTTATTTACAGAACCACTCAAACTGATCCGGTTTTGTAAAGTGTTCGTTTCCTTTCCGGAGAAAATTAGTAAATGGGAAACACCTTACGATGCCGCTGAAGACTTCTTTCTGGTTTACAGAAGTCTAATTGAGACCAAACTTGTTCCGGGTTCGTACAAAAATATGAGCGCTGTAATTGATGATATTTTTCAAGTTATTGGCCTGGCGGCGTTGGTTTATCTAAATTCAAATACTCTAACCTTCAAAGAAAATGATATAGAGAAAATCGAGCGGCTGTGTCTTTCGATACTTCGAGAAAAGTACAACATCAAAAATTTGGACATGGAAAATGTCCTCTCTTCGATCCTGAAAATGAAAAGGCCCATCTCGGGACAAGGAGTTGTAACGTATGCGTTCAACCACAAAACTGACCAAGAATATTTTGCATCTCGATACGTCATTCGGCAAATTCAACCGGACTATGATATTAAACAAGTTTTATTGGGACGAAAATTGGTCCCAACAGCTGGGTAAGTGAGCTAAAACTGTTTCCTGTCTTCGAAGTGTTCATTTAGGGGTAAAATGAAACGAATTTTAGATTAAAATTGATCCAAACAGCTGGGTGAGTGAGCTAAAGCTTTTTCCAGTCTTCGAAGTGCTCATTTAAGGATGTGAAATTAATCGAATTTCTTCTTAAGTACACTCTGAGATTATTTCTCTTCAATTCCTTTACCGACTCGACTGGTTTTTAACGCGTTTAGTAGAGGATATCACTCGTGGGAGAATGAATTAAATTCATAATTGTTCAGTTTTAATGCCAGAGAGTTTCCTCTCGAAATGTTCTATTCGGTTTCTTCATATTTTACCTAACACAAATATATCACTATTTTCCGATATTGTTGAAAGTACACATTTCATTTTGTACGGTATGCACAATTTTTTTGTTTAGCCAATATACAGAAAAAAACGCAGAACATATCCATTAAATGGACATGCATGTTTTCTTCCCTGCATCTTGAAACATTTATTGATGCTACCAAAATATCAGTCTCTGCATTAGAAGTTTTGACTTCAGTCTAAGGTTGTACTGTATATTTTCTAAAGGTCTTGTTTTGGTTACATGGAGTTAGTATGCACGTATATAACCATGAACTTATGCATGTGTTGAACTACAACCTATATATGGATTTATATACTGTTGGGAGTTTATTAATTTACTATACGAAAAAATTGAATATGGTATTAAACTTCCGCAATGAGAACATAAGGTCATGAAAAATCTAGGGCAAAGAATGTATTAGTTTCTACTGCGAGAATAAATTTTTAGCCATTGGAAGTAGTGAATCATTACAAGCAGTAAATCGCTTTGGACTAGAGCACAAGTAAGTTACTGTAGTATAAACGATGTAAATGAATTTTGTTGGGAGCTAGAAGCCATATTACATCGCTTAAAATCCTTTCATGAATAAAAAAAGAGTAGTAAAACTGAGGTCAAAACTAGCATACACTCGATCAACTCCAACTCCCGGTTTTGATGAGACTGCGATAATGCAGAAACTTAACATGTGAGTTCACATGACATGCTGACAAGCTGACATTGACAACGAACTGATCCGGCTATTTTTATCATGTGCTAGGTGGAAATTTTCATCATGATCTATTTGCCGTGGCAACTCACGTACTAGGTGGAAATTTTCATCAAAATCCATTCGCTGTGGCAACTCGTATGCTAGGTGGAAATTTTCATCATATTCTATTCGCCGCGGCAACTCTGTAGAAGTGCCTTCTCGCTACTAATTATCATAACGCTCTTCAGACATTCTTTTCCATCAAATTAATTTCACTTGGATGATAACAGTATTAATAGAAATAAAAGAACCATACAGTCCTATTTAGATTTTGAAGGCATATTTTTTCCATCAAAAAGTATATTATTAATTCACTATATCTGGACGTCGTTCATCAAAATTTTGTTTTTCACCATTTGCGTATTGATTTGTACTCGGTTTTTAATCACTTCCTTGGAAATATTTCTGGAAAAAATTTTCTGACCAGTTTTCGTTATAACTAGGAACATCTGGAACATCTCTCAGAAATCGTTGTGAGGGAATTATATTTTTTGTAATATGAATATTTTTTGGCATTATTATTTTCCAAGATGAATAAAACAGGGTATTAGTGTATCATTGAACATTTCAATTCTTTTGAGTTTACCAATTTACTTTACGCCCCTTTTCAGACTTCCCAATATGGCAACATCAGGCGGCGCAGCAAGCGCATTTGAGCCGCCATCGTTGTCGCCAGCAGATGCGCTCGTGGTGACTCACAACAACATCCTGGGTCCCTTCCAACTTGCGAGCATTGCCTTGAACATAGAATGCATAGATAAAAGACCTTCAGAAACTTACAAAGCCTGTCTTGAGAGGCTCAGAGGAAATGTCTTCACCAAAAAAGAGTGGAAAACATTGTGCTACATGTCTTGGAATAAAATTGAAACGAGTTACACAGCTGACAAACTTGATATAACTGCTCTTTGCCACCTGTACAATGCCATTTTGGAAGTGAAAAGAGAAATTACAGAAGAGCCAAAATACGTATCCAAAATTATGGACGTGTTAAAATGTGTGAATGACCTCCGAGACAAACTGATGCGCAGCAGTGGATCAGTTGTTGATCTAGGAATGTTTGATAAACCTACTGCGGAGCTACAGTCCATCATAGAAGAAATAAAAATTTCTTATTCTCTTCCGTCGAGCGAAATGCATAGATTAGAGGTGCAATTTATTAACGACATCAATACAGGTTTCTCTCGTTATGAAAAACTGCTGGAGTCTACGTGCTCTCGTCTACTTGAAGAAGGACGTGAGTCAATGAAACGTTACGTGGAATACAACTTCACGAACCAAAATCTTCCCTTTGAATTGGGTCAAGTGAAGCGTTCGGATGTATTTTGTGACAGCGAAGTCATGCTTAGGAACGGTGACCAGTTCGAAATATTTCCTTTCTCGGAAATATTCGAAGCAACAGAAACTATAGTGATTATTTCAGGCGAAGCTGGAGCAGGAAAAAGTGCTCTTTTAGAAAATCTTGCCTTGCAGTTCACTAATTCTCCAGGTGGATCATCAACTCCTTTTCTTGACTTCAAGTTGCTGGCGTTCGTCAGATGCCATGATCAGAGCTCAAAAACCTTGAAAGATATCGTGATGCATCAGTTCGGAAATGTCTGCCCCAATCTAGATGAAGATATTTTGCTTGAAGCTCTTGTTCGTCTGAAGATACTTTTTCTCATTGATTGCTATGGTGAACAGGGCATGTCGAATAGGATCCTGCGAGAAATTGGCAAGCACATGTGGCGAACTTCATGGAAAGTTGTTATCACCTCGCGCTACCATGCTGTCGAGCGGTTAATACAACAGTTACCAGAGGACAAGTCAAACATAAGAGAATTTGAGATTGCTCCCCTTGTAAGCCTGGAACAACAATTGAAGATTTTAGCAAAGCATGAGCCTCACCTCTTTCCTGACTCTCCAGCTGGAGCTCTTCAATCAACTTTCATGAATCTGACACCATCTTTACGAAGCCTGTTTGCTGAGCCTCTCAAGTTGTTGAAGTTTTGCTATGTCGTCAAGAATTTTCCAGGAGAAATAGCTAAATGGGAGACACCCAGGGATGTCGCTGAACACATATATGATGCTTGTAAAGATGTCGTAGAAAAAAAGCTAGCTGATATTTCTCACTCAAACTGGCAAATTGTCGTGAACGACCTTTTTTCGGTGATCTGCAATGCAGCACTGAACTTTCTTCGTTCCGGTGAAAAGATCTCCACGAAAGCCCACGTCAAAATAATCCAAGGAGAATGCTTGTCGATGCTTGTGGAAAGGCACGGAATCAAGAGCTTGAACATAGAAGCTGTTCTGTCGTCAGTTCTCAAAACGAGGCGACCGTCAGGAAATACAAGAATTACGACGTTCTCGTGCAATCATGAGACTGACCAGCAATACTTTGCTTCGAAAAGTGTAGTTGAAAAGATGAATGCTGGTGGTATTCTCAAAAACATTCTCATACGAGACGAGTCGGTAGAATTCCATCGGTAAGTGGACATTGATTTTGTTCTCTTTTCTACACTCATAATACTGATAACTATGCAGGGATTTCGTCGAACATGTTGCATGAATTGTCGAAGACTTTTTTCAAATATTATTTTTATTTTGTTTTGGGCATTATGTAGTGTCCACATTAGGAATAACACCCAATTTCGTCTTTTAAAGAAACAGGCAAATTAACAATTTTATACCTATTTTCTTTCCAGTGGATGACTGCAATACAATAAATTACGAAACAGTAGAATTGGGGATAAAATGCATGAGAATGTATAAACATTTTAAATTATCACACAATATTTTTGTGACATGTTATCGACCAACAAGGTTTCATTTTGCACTTTTTCATCTCCTAAAATTCAGCGTAGAATGATGCTGTTCAAAGGTATCAGTTTTTCTAGCGTAAAATAACTGATAAACTGAGCAACTGAGTAGAATTTCGATAAAAATTAATGTAGGTCTCAAATGTGTGCAGAACTGAACTGCTCTTGAGTCGTGATCACTTGAGATTCATCTTCTAATATTCCCTTTCAGCAGCGAAGCCGAGAGCGTCTCAGAGGTTCAAATCAAAATTGAACGATGGCCAGCTTATATGGGGAGTCATTTCAAGACTAGAATGGCAACATTAAACTCTCACCTGAGACCGTAAGTTAAACTCTTATGCTGTTGAAGGACAAAAAAACTGCAACATTGCTTCGTGAAATAGCTCCTCAAATGCCAAAATTAAATAAGGAAATTAAGCGGGGGAAGCGTACGATAGTCAAGTAGTTCATATTAATTGAACACCATGAATTTAATCACGAGAGTGAAGTGAACCACAAGAAAACACAGAAAAGTATTTGCAATGTTTTGTTTCAATTGAAGTTCGTTCGAAAATAATTAGGCCATCATATTATGGTCTGTATAGACCAACTGATAGGGAAATCTAGCTTTTTTCCCCCGTAACTACTGTAAGGAATTCTTAATAATAATGTGTTAAATCAAGAGAACTTAGCCATGAACGCATGTAGCTATCAGAGGATAAAAAGTGTTTCGATTTTTTACCGGTATTTAATTGTAAAGCAATGACGCTAATAAATTTTTCAATGCTGAAAATGAGGTGAAAAAGAATTGAGAATGAAATTCAGGTTTTGAAATTTCTATACGGGGCAATAATTGCAACTGATTTCGAAATAGTGCAAAAATGACAACCAGATCAGAATGATGATTTTAGCATAAATAAATGTCAAACGTATTGCTTCACAAATATTCAGAGTGAAATCTTCGCTATCGTCTTCCACAGTGTAACAGTAAAACAGTATTGGGTGAAAAACTTAAAGGCAACAATGAGACCAACTTATGCCTCAGTAAGAATCGAATCTAAGAGTAAAAACTTATTGAATGGCACGGCGCTGACACAGATAATCTCAAACCTCATTCTAGTTATTCATCTTCCATCTATTCACAATTTTATATGATGATGCGCATTTATATCCGCGTGTCTCCATTAACTATACTTTGCTCAAGGTACTTGAAAAAAAAATTAAAATGTTCCTGAACACCAGTGACTCTAACATGTACACACAACATGACGGCATTTTCATTTTCACAGATCGATGAACTATCACAAACGTAGTCGAATGTTTCCAATCACACTTTATTCCCATGCAGCGTTTCTAACTGAGATAAATTTCTCAGCAAGCCCCTCGTAATTGTTCATTAATACGGTACATTTTATAACTGCACTTTTCTTATGCATCGATGTTTCAGACTTTTTTTTCTCGCGTGTCTGATTTTTTTTGCATTGCATGTTTTTTTTTCTTCTGACCCGCACCTTTCCATTTTGATAAGTTTGACAAAATTTTCAATTCATTTCAAGTACGATTGAGTTATGATTAATATTTGATTAACCTTTTGATTGTTTGATTAACCCTACTGATTAACATACACATTCAGTGTCCAGCTCACAAAGTAGAAATATTAATCTCTTTATTTATTCAATGTTTGGATTATAGCCAAATAAACACGCTAACGATTTGATTAGATTAGACTGACTTTTCTAACAATTTTTTTCACTCCTCTCCTCAGGTTTCCAAAATGTTTCACTATCGGCATTGTATAGTATTTCGTGAGATGCTCTTTCACAGTTGATTATATTCATTCGTTTAATTGAGGTATAAGCTCAAGAGTTCTTACGAGTTCCTTGCACTTGTCTGTAAATTTCTTAAATTAATCATTCATCGAACAATATATCAGTACAATACCAGAAAATCTACCCCCACACCTCTAGCACAAGTAGTGCAAAACAAAAAATTCATATCGTAATTTACTTGCTGCTGCATCGCAGCATTATTTAGCTATATACCCTCATTTAAAGTGTTAAATTCAGTTGTTCCAAATGTGGAACTTGATCTTTACCAGGTTGAACTTTACCTACTACACGATTCGTTGCTTGCGTATTGAAAGAACAGGTCCGTGATACACAATCCTTCTACACATCTTTCGAAAATTATAAACAGCATTGTCCGAATTTTTCATTGATGTGAAAGCCAGCAAAGTAGCGTTGTTGAGTTTCTTGTCATAAGGTGGCCACATAACACACAAAAAATTTTGTTCCACCCGTCGTGCTCACAATCATCGATGAACATTCTAATATTTTGCAACTCAGACTTGCTTCAATTAGATTTGAGGAGTAAGGTAAACCAAATCCTTCGGCAAAAATTTCAATTATTTTCAATTGAAAATCCTTTCCCCTATTTGCATTCGATTTTACGGCAATTCAAACAATAAACTCTAGACCACACACTCAGTATCGGTTTTCCCAGTTTCCTGCAGGTACTCAAGCACGTGGCTCGGGACCTGAACACCAACAGCCCTTCACTTCTGAAGCAGAGATGGTCGGAACTGAGTCAGGCGCTGCAGGACGCGGGTGCTAACTACAGAACCCTGCTAGACTTGGTACTGGCATGCCCTAGTAACGCTTTAGTGGTCAAATGGGCTGCTGAGACTGCACGAGATGAAAGAGACGTGTGGATTATAAAGACCGGTGAGTTAGATTGGTAGTACACTCCAATTTAAATATGATCGAATTTTCTACTTTTTGGCTTATAAAAATCATTGTATTTCATAGAACACAACATTCCTTATAAGTGAGTTCATATGCCTATTTTTAAAAGAAATTCTTGCATTTGCTCACGAAAGGTGAGTCTGTGCTTCATCCTGGGAGTCAAATTTTATGGCTTCTCACATGTTGAAATGGTACATTGATTAATGATGAGATTGTCCATGTGGGTGGTATTCCTTTTTATATTTTACTTTCCTCGAAACTTGCTATGAGAAATAAACCTTAGTTTAAATCATATTTAAATTGCTTTCTATTTTAAAATGAAGAGTATTCTAGACTGAAAATAAATAAGGTTAGCTGACTTCAAAAGTCCATCTTTAGGGGATAAAAAATCGAGGCTCATTAATAAATAATTGGAATTAAATTTCAATGCTCACTATCATTTCAAACTATTATTCACTGCAATTGAAATAAATTATTTTTGTTCATAATCAATCAAAAACTTCTTTTGTTTGATTATGATAATGAAAACTTCTCATTCAAACTTCTTTTCCCTAAATTACTTCTGTTGTTGGTTCGTTAAGACTCACCCGCTGAAATTGAATGAGAAATGATGCCCAAAATTACAAAATATAGTATATTTACGGCGCTTGTTAAGTGTTTATAAATTGAAGTGAAACAAAGTGTAATATGATTTGTCAATTATTTTCTTGAAACTCTCCTGTTCATTCGGAGAAGGAGTGGCAAATTTTATTAAGTTAAAATACCTATAATAAGACAAGACAGCTTCGTCTAAAACTTTACAAATGCGTTATCATAACATTTTTGACCCTATTTTGTTATTAAAAATACGTAAACGTATAAAAAGTTAAGGGCAAAATGCAAAGAAGTCCACCTAGTTTAAAATTGTATGTGGTCAATTCTAAAAACGCACGTTTCGGGCCCTGAGACATCAGCAAATATCTGCAATTATAAACAAAGAATGTATGTAACATTCAGACTAGATAATTGCACATATTATATATTACTAGAGATGTGAAAATACTGGTGATCATGGAGCTTAATCGAATAAGGAAAATTTCTCTCACATCTACTACTGTTACACCCACCTCTGTAGCTCGGGATATGGCGGCCGTGGCTCTGATGCTTAAACACGCGCAGCCCAACCTTCTGTCGGTCGAGATGAGAGCACGAAAACTGGAGGCGACGTGCTGGCCGGAGCTCGTCAAGAGCTGGAATGGAGACCTGCGGCTCTGGTTGCGCTTCTCGTACAATGAGTGGTATACTGGCAACTCCAACTGTGACAGCTCCTCAACAGCAGGTCGGTCAATATCCATAACAGGCCAATGACTAATCGTAAAGTTGACTGGCCAAGAAGATGAGGAAGTCCCTTGCAAAGAACAAAGGATTAATTATTTTCAAACCCGATTCAGATTTTAGTCGACCACCAACAACACCTAGGAAAAACATTACCTTCAATTTCTGATGAGCCAAAATTCACTGGCATTACAGAGCTAATGAATGAAATAGTTTTCCTAATTGAATGGAAAATTATTATTTTTTAAGTAGATTAAAAGAGTTAACTTATTTTCTATCCGTGAGTTTCTCCAACTTGATTTTATCTGGTACATGTCTTGTAGTTCTCTGCGGTCTTCCATGAATACACAATTTGGATTTTATATCAGAATTTCAATTGAGACAAATCGTAGGTGCGTGTGATAATCCCATTTAAAAATTTGGTAGGGTAATTGTTCCAATACTTAATAACCTTGCTATCATTCAATACGCAATTGATTTTATATTCAAACTTACACTATGAGAAATTTTTGACACACCTCTGTGTTTCAAACCGTTATTCGAAATATTTTGATACACTGTAGAGTATTTGCATTGATCATATATTAAAGTAGTTGAGAGAGTTAAAATACATATTCACGTTTCAAACGGCTAAAAATTTTGAGTAGAAAACCGAACTGTATTTAAATTTTGTGAATGGAGCTCAATTTTTTTAAAAACACGAATACCTTCGCTACTTCTACTTCTTATTCTTAGACATTCTTAGACGTTGTCTGTATATTAGTGTACTCAGTGACTCGTCTGAAAAAGTGAAATATTTATGTGAAATAAAATTGATTTACGTTCAAGTGTGTCATGGTTGAAACACTTAAGTGTGTCGTATGTGTCCATATGTCCAAAGTGTCTCGGTTTTGGGACAAAATTTTTCTCAGTGTAGAGAACACACTTTAAAAATTCTTAATGAAAAAGATTTGACCATGAGAAATTGAGCATAGAATCACATTAGAGCGATATTCCTTTCCAATAAACCATCGGTATTTTAGGGATTCGTCATTTTCATTTTCAGACTTTTGTGGGCCTTACTCGCAAATTATTCACGAGTAAGCTCGAATTATCAATTGTAAACTCTATCTGCAAGTTTGCAGATAAACTTAATAATTGAATAGCCGATCTGGTTGTGATAATTTTATTAGCACCAACACTTGCCAATATTTTCTAGAGCTTTCTCGAAGCAGAATGATTTGACAATTTTTGTCTCCATGATTTTAAGCCATTTATGTAAAAACGCTGCGTTGATTACTTGCTTCTTTTTCGACATGGCTTGCATATTAAACAGTTTTTGAACTACCTTGATCTGAAGCGGAAAACTGTGTGGTTTGCGGTGAAAGTTGAAAAGAACAGTATTTTTATCGATTCTAGACTTCTTGACTCCTTTGTAGCATAAGAAAGTAATCAGTTTTAGACCTCAGTGTATCGAATACCCACTTAGACAGGAATAGGCATCAGATTCTTCAATTTTTGCTCAGCTACATTCTAACGTTAATCTACAAAGTATGTTTATCATCTACTGTTTCATGCGCGCTGTGAGCTTGATCTTTACACACTTTTTTTAAGCTAATGGGTTTTCGTTGGGTGTTTTCAATGTGGGAATTTGCATAAAATCTATTGAAACGAGGAATTTAAAAACGAGGAAAATTCCAAAGAACTTAATCATATTTACTAGGAAAACGTTTCGGAGTCCAGCTCCATCATCAGTTCATAAAAGTACAAATCATTCTGTCTGTATAAAAGAGAAAACAAAAAATTGGATACAGTCAATAATGAGAATCACGAAAACAAAATAATATTAAAACAAAATAATATTAAAAATGACTCGGAAAAATAAATCGAAAGGATTGCTACCTAGTTACAATTTGCAAAGGGTAGGAGCTGTCAGTATTGTTGAGGGCCGGTTTTTGTTTAAAAATATGCAGTGACTCTAAAATTCTAAGGTCGCATGCAGTTGAAGCTGAATCTAAGATTCTGAAGTCTGCAGGGGATATCGGTGCGTTGCATTTTTCTGCGTGATTACGTACAGCGGAGTGTGAGGGGTGTGCTAATTGGTTCCCAGTGCAGAAGCTTCGACCACGATGTTTGGCCATTCTGATTTAATAATTTCGAAACGTCATGCCAACGCACGACGATGTGCACTGCACACAACTGTAAGAATAAATCAGAGAGGCTCGCATCTCCATCGGAAGCGTATCCTTGTACCGAAAAAAAAGAAGCAACCTTAAAATGATCAACAAGAGCTACGTGTAACTGAAGGTTTTATAAGTATTTTTCACACAATAAAATTCAACTCGGATGATAATTTTTCAGAAGGCGTCCCAAAATACGGGAAAGAGCAATATAGATGATCTATATTGTTTTCTTTAATAGTCTGCGATGCGTATTGCTTCGAGAGAAAATTTTTAATTTTCGAATTGACGACACTCAAGGGAAAATCGTTAGTTTTAAAATATGTGCGCAAAAATTTATATTCGCAGTGAACATTTTTGAAAGTTGAACATATTTTGTAACCTCTATTGATTAGAATTTGAACACAATTAACTTTGAAGCTTGTTGAACAAAAACTGAAGAAACTTGAGCCTAATCCTGTGAAAGTTGGTTTACGGTGCACTGAGGTCTGAAAGTGGTCTCCGTCTCTCATCACGAGACAGTCAAGGAAGGCCAGGGAGTTATTCTTTACAACTTGTACGGTAAACTTCATTAATTGATGCTTATGATTAATAAAGTCCACGAATTGCTCAACATAAGATAGATGGTTGAATAAAACAAAAGTATCGTCTACGTATCGATTATAGAACACAGGTTTAAGATCAGAGGGACATTCATTTAACCACTTTGTTTCGTGGAAACACATAAAAATGTTGGCAAGGGACGGAGCCAACGGAAGCCCCATTGCTAGACCGTCTATTTGTTATTAGAGTTTTCCTGGAAATACAAAGATGGAGGGCGTTACAGATAATTCCAGTAGTGTAATGAACGTTTTGCGAGTTAAACTCATAACTTTTGAGCTGCCTTCAAAAAAATAAACGGTTTAGACAAATGTTAATAGTTTCCTGAAGAGGAATATTAGTGTAAAGAGATTCAACATCAAATGAAGCCATGGTTAAATTTTTTACATTTGAATTACTTCTAACGTTTTCTCTAAATTTGAAGACATTGTCGTCTGGATATTCGTTCGAAGTTAAATTATTGAGGACGGGTACGACGATTTTACTCATTTTATAACTCGGACTATTATAAGCTGCTACAATCGGCCTAAATTGAAATTTTGAACAGAAATCAGATTTGTGAATTTTTGGTATGTCATACAGTACCGCTGGAGA
This sequence comes from Platorchestia sp. MABIK, assembly GCA_014220935.1. Lineage (NCBI taxonomy): Eukaryota > Metazoa > Arthropoda > Malacostraca > Amphipoda > Talitridae > Platorchestia > Platorchestia sp. MABIK. The sequence goes on along the minus strand of JACJUY010003237.1, from coordinate 57,779 downwards.
AGAACCTGCCACATGCAAATTCGATAGATTTTCTAATGATGAATTTGTCAATCGATGGAGATGCGAGCCTATCTGATTTATTTTTACAGTTGTGTGCAGTGCACATCGTCGTACGTCGGCACGACGTCACGCAATTTTTATATCAGAGTGGTTGAACATCGGGGTCGAAGCTTCCGTACTGGGAACCAATTAGCACACCCCTCACACTCCGCAGTACGTAATCACGCAGAAAAATGCAACGCACCGATATCCCCTGCAGACTTCAAAATCTTAGATTCAGCTTCAACTGCATGCGACCTTAGAATTTTGGAGTCACTGCATATTTTTAAACAAAAACCGGCCCTCAACAATACTGACAGCTCCTACCCTTTGCAAATTGTAACTAGATAGCAATCCTTTCGATTTATTTTTCCGAGTCACTTTTAATATTATTTTGTTTTAATATTATTTTGTTTTCGTGATTCTCATTATTGACTGTATCCAATTTTTTGTTTTCTCTTTTATACAGACAGAATGATTTGTACTTTTATGAACTGATGATGGAGCTGGACTCCGAAACGTTTTCCTAGTAAAAATGATTAAGTTCTTTGGAATTTTCCTGGTTTTTAAATTCCTCATAAAGTTGCGATTAAAGCAAACAACTGACCCGTTCAGATATAATCTATTGAAACAATACGCAAAACAGGTAATTGCATAAAAGTGAAGGTTAGTTAAACTTTTTTCGTTTTTTCGAGCTCACTCTGAATTATTGTCGCACGGTTCAAGAAACTGTGTTCAAAATAAAAATGAAAATTAACCTACCTTCTATTTTTTTAATTATAGGGTTGTTTTCATTTTCCGGTACATGAATAAGCCTCCTATTGATGTGCTAGCCTAGGGGGTTCATTGTTATCGTTTGTGCATACCGTCACAAGCCGGTAAAATGACATGAAATTAGTAAATCAGAGTAGCGGAGCCCCGTGGTAGCAGCTTTTGTACAGGGCATTGGCGAATGTTCTTACATCTACTTCTGATTTCAGAATTGTAAAAACAGTAGATTCAGCTTTTTCTCCGAAGGATCTCAGCCTACAAAAATTATTTCATGTATCTATAAGCTAAAATCCAACCTGAATAAAATAAACTGATCTAATCCCTTTCAAATAAAAAATAAAAAACTCCCTGGGCATTCTGTATACCGAATTCTGCTTATTTTACTCATATCAACTTAATATATTAAATAGCGTTCAATGTTCTGTTTCATGGATATAATAATATTTGCTAGACTGATGGCGAGGCTGGACTCCGAAACGTTTTCCTAATAAATAGATTAACTTCATGGGGAAATTGCTAACACTACGTACAACACGTATACAAATTTAGGGAGTAGCTCAAATGCCACAGTTTCAGCTGTTACAACTGTACGATCTTTAGTTCTCCGATGACCACAAAAGGAACTGAGGTATAATTTTCATGCAACTGACGTGCGCAGGTGCCGCCTGGTCGACTTCAGGGGACATTTCACCACTGCGCAGGGAGTTTCAGCAATAGCCGCCGTAGCGTCTTCTGAATCAGAATTGAAAATCTGGTTGAGCAAACCGCTGCTGCTGGACTTCTCGAATATGCGGTGCACGAGTATTCGTGAGCACATGTATTTTAACTGTAGAATGCAATGTTTTAAAGGAAGCAAAACTTTATAGAATATCTAGTCGACGATGCAGATACATGCAAAATCGAAAAGACTTGTGTGAAAACTAAAAAAAATTGCGACAACAGTCTAGAAAAACAAGAAGATGAAGAGCTGAAAACTTTCTGTTGGTTTCCAATGTACTCCAAGTTGATGATGTTTAGAAGAGAATTTTATGTACAAATTTACCTATCTGTACTTATGCTGTCATGACCTTTAAGAATATTACGCCTTTCAAGTAGAACAATGTAAATATATTTTAAATTTGTGATTCAAGGAGACAACGGGTTGCATTATACAAATGGGTAGCACTATGGTAGCAAATCACACGGTGCATCGGATAATTAAAAACCCCGGGCATGAGATGTCTGATTTTGTGACAGTTATATGTTGAGGGAATAATATCAGTTTAGCCTAATAGCTCAAATCAAATATTGAATGTCGTATTTTTTTAACTTTCTACGTTGTAGAATTTTTAAAACAAAATAAACTAACAGCCATTGCGTCACTGTCTAAAATTAAGAATCATATGATATAATTCAAATCTTAATTAACATGAAAAAATTAATGTAATAGTTTTGAATTTAGTATCTGAGAGATCACCCTTTTTCAAAAGTTATAATGAACAATAATGTTATAACCAACATTTTACTTTATATTGTCAGTTTATCGTTTTGAAATTTAATTTGTCACAGATCATCATTACACTAACTAAATTGCTAGTGTGAGTTAATAAAAAGACGAGGACAAAAAGTGCTAATTGGCCAGAATTGAAAACATGTTAAATTGGGTGGTGATGTTAACTTCGCATTTATATACATTTGAATAATATATTTAATTATTGAGCTGAATACAGTACGTAAGATTCTGGAAAACAGTCTAAGTTTTGACGAGAAATCTGGTTCATTTGAACTGTTTCTTGAAATAATCATTACATTTTTACCCACAGGGAAACTAGTGTGTATCTTGTTTGAATATAAATCTTGAGAAATCAGAAAATTTTTCTCTCAGAAATAAGTCAAATAAGCATTGTTTTCAAATTTTTCCTTCCTAATTTAAAACAACCAATAAAATATTGCAGAAAATTTTGGTGTTTTCAGGGGTACATGCGCTGTCGTTCGTCTCCTCCGATGAAGGGCGGCGCTCGCACCCTCTGGCTGCACAACCTCTTCCACACTTGATAATAGAAAACTTCCTTCAAGAATCGTGGGAGCCCGTTGCTAACACGGTGCTGAGTCTCGCACCAAAGGGAAAAAGGTCATATTTTCTAGCCAGCACTTGTTAAGGTTCCAAAATTGTCACCTTCATAGAACGACTCTCTCCATACCGTATGAACCAGAAAAAAGTAAACCCAATTTCAAATTAACAAATCTCAAATATTTCAAAGGTTACAAAATTTTTAAAAATTACGCATTCTTCATCATCCGTTTTGGCATCTATACGGGAAATCTTAGTAGGATAAATGAAAGAGTACTTTTTCACCAATATTTTTAGTGACAGACACGAAAAGTATGCTGGCGCTAACAGTTGATAAATAATTTCAAGCCTTCGAGAAACCCACGGAAACAGATTAATAAAACGCGGTTGATTCAGGATAACGCACCTGCTCACAGAACTAGTGCTGTAAAGGATGGCGTTCCTCCTTAGAGAAGTAATGGTGTAAAGGAAAATCTAAATGAGGTATTTGGCGATTGCATTATCTCCTTGACTCATCGTATTGAGTGGCCACCCAGATCTACCGATTTGACACTGTGATATTTTCCATTGAGAACATCTAAAAAGTGAAGTTAATAATTTCCTGCCAAGAAACATTGATGATGTGAAACAAAGAATTGTTAACGAATTCAATTTGCTTCAAGAAAGTGATGGTCTCAAAAGACGAGTGATGACAGGAATGAAAAAGAGAATGCAATTGTGTGTTGAGAGAAACGGTGCCCACGTCGAAGAAAATTAAATATTAGCTCACTACTTAAAATGATTTTTATTTTTTGAAATGCTAGTGATATCTTATTACTAACACACAGTTGAAAGTCTCTTTCAAAAGTATTTTTACCAGAAAGAAATTTCAATTTAAAATAGCTTGTGCAACACACTTTTCGCGTCTGTCACCAAAACTATTGCTGAAAAAGTACCCTTTCATTTATCCTTTTAAAATTTTCTGTATAGATGCGGAAGAAATTGATAAACAATATGTATTTTCAAAAGTTTTTGTAACATTTATAGGTTTTTAGATCTGAGAATTTTAAATTGGGTTTACTTCTTAATGGTCCACCCTGTATATCATTATCGCCAGCATAGTCAATTCACTCGTTTTGATAAAAAAGTTGAATTAAGACATAAAATTGCTCCTGAAAAACTGAGTCATTGTAGATGCGAAGACATTACTTCATATATGCTAAACAAAATCAAAGCCAAGAACCTAACTGAGCCTTATCGAACTCGAACTCAAATAACATCTACTGCAGACGATGTCTCACAAAAAATTACAAAACAGTTAATACGGAGATCAAAATAAGCCATCAATTCAAGAACAGTATTTCATTTACTTTTGAGAGCTGAAAACTGTCATAATTTGCAACGTTTTGCGACAAGGTATGCAATAACTATGGTTAGATAAATTTCCATTACTGGTGCTAAATAATAAATGATTAATGCCAATGTTTTTGTAGTAGCACAAACTACCTGACAGCTTAAAAATTAACTTGAAAATGAGCGGTCAAATTTTGTGCAAACAAGCACCACGTACTTAAAGTTATTCGCTTATTACAGCATTTCATGATAATTTAGATTGTTTTCCACAACACAGCTCAAATCGGTATTGGTCACACTTCTCGGCTCGTGTCAATCTTCAAGCGTAAGTAATAGTAATCAGTTAGGAATCTACGATATCATAACTGCTGAATGCTCAGGTATTTTCCAGGTAGTTGATCTTCTTTACAGCCGAAATTTTCATTAACTGAATTTATCCAGATTTCACTTCTAACAGATATGGTGAGCTGACTCTGAGTGGCTGTAAGCTGAGTGATGCTGAAATGGATCATCTGTTGGTCGTGCTGCAAAAACAAGGCATCAGAACACTAAATATAAGTAAAAGAAACACGACATCCACCAAACTTGCGTGAGTTTTGACGAATAAAAGTTTCTAAATTGGTAAACAATGAAGCTTGATGTAGAATTTTCACTTTTTTTTATGAGTATAACTTGCTGATTACAAAGTGTGCGACCTCTCAAACTGTAGAAAGCTAAACCAGTGAGTAAGAAATTTAGGTTTCACTCTAATGATAATTTTAGACATTCATAATTTTCGTGAAATTTCTTAACCAACCAATGAGCAAAGGCTTCAAACATTTAAAATATTCATTATGAAATACGTCAAAAATGGAAAACATGACCAATCCATTTTTGGAAGCTAAGATTGGTAAAATGAGGTTTGTGCCCTGAATTTTTCCTCTCCACCAATATGCTCAGTTTTCGGAGGCTAGGATATTCAGAAAGAATATATACCAAGCATGAAAGAAATCTGATGGATTTTATAAGTAGTAGCTTAAGAGAAGCGGAAAACAATGACATACGCAAAGCAATGACGACGACCATACTTGCACAAGCGAAAAAATCAAATAAGCTATTTACTACAAATCACGATACTGGATTATACATTATATTTTTCTCTAAGTTCTTGGTTCATAAAAATATTATATTTTAATTTCTAGCCTCAAGGTACTGAGATTTGAAAATGGTAAAATTTTTGCTAATTTCCATTGTTAAACATGTACCCTTGTTAAACCCTTACATTTTTACTTTCGTTTTCCTTTTTGTTTCATGTTGTGTTTTTTCTCCTCCAGCTTAGATTTCCCTTCGCGCTGAAAATTGCATTTGACTATATATATTTTGAGCTGAGCTGAGGAGGATATAAACCTGAATTTTTTTCAAAACATGCTAACATCTCGCTTTTTGTTTTCACCCTGTTATCCACAACGAACGGTATTTGTCAGCAGTTTAACTTGTCCAGAGCCAACACAATTAAATTGAATAATAAATTACAACATTTTTTTCAATTTTTAATTAAAAACTTTGTTAATTTATTCATGTGATACCCTTTGATAAATCAGTGCGGCAAATAGAGGTAAAACTAGATTTAATGTTGGTCACATTATAGAATTTATTACTTTTTGATAGTAATATCAAAAGAATATCTTCCCATGCATAAACCCAAATGCGCAGCCCCTAGCGTACCTTGACGCAAAATATTTTACTCTGATACGACTGCAAACAAACATGCCATAAAACTTCATGTTTGACCGAATAATAAAAATGTTCAAAGTCAGCCTTTTTTTATTTTCTATTTTAGAGATGGAGTTTACCGACTGCATATCACAAACAAGCTTCCACCTCGTCTGGAGCGAGTAAGGTGAGATGACTGCAATATTTCTTACTGCTAGATAAGCTGAGTCAATTCACAGAAATTGCTAATCATAATAATTATTATCTATTACGTATACAAAGAAGAAGCATTTTTCGTCTGTGACGAGCACTGGCATTTACGTCCGCAATCTCCAACGATTATCTTTATTTCGCTCGCCTAAATTTGTAGGTTATTTGAATATTACTCTAAATGACCATTTAATCAAATACCCTTCATCGGGATCCTAAAGCAATGTGATTAGGCTACCATCTATAACTTTCAGGACTACAGCTTTTTAACTTTAATTTAAAAAAGGTTTTTAAAGATAAAGCTTACACGAGGCCATTGAGGGGATTACTGGTTTTAATAGCGTGCATTATTAAATCAATTTAAAATGAATGCGTCTGATTCTTAAAATTAAAAGTAAAGCGAAAATTTTATAGTCTCTTATTATTTCTTGTAGTTTTAATTTACTCGTATTTGTTTTTTTGCAGAAACTTTTGGTGAAGATGAATTGATGAGTTCGAAAAGTTCTATGTTATTCATTTAAACTTACCTCATTATATTATAACATGACTATACGTACAGCGATTCTTGCCTTGCTTTTCAGTTTATTATTTAAATCACCTATGAATGAGATTTCCACACGCGGAGAACTTCGTGCAATTCTTTGTTCGGAATTGGTTAAATTTTTAAATCTACCGTTTCAATGGGGAAAGTCATGTATGAAAATAAGATTGTGATGTTTTGTTAAGTAAAGCTGTAATTGCATTGGTCTAAGCGTAGATTCATCAGAAGCAATCATTTAAAATGGAATGATTTTTACGTTTGAAGGAATCTTACAATTTTTAACGATTTTTCACGATCATTGGCACGTAAATATCTAAGTCAAGAATGGTGATGCTTTTAAGCAAGACCTTTCAACAACAAAATAATTCACTTGATTCGTTATGGCGTTATAATTATTTGACTTATTATCTATATATTAATACGCTTAAAACTAAGTTCGCGTGTAACGCTCTCATCCGAGTTTGCGGTATCATGGATTCCGAATTCCTGAGTGTTATATAAAGAAGATCTCCTCTACATGCATTGATACGTTTGACATTTTATCAAGATAGAATAGGTAGGATAGGTTAAATTAGAATAGGTCAGGATATTTATTTTTAATTTTCATTTATTTCAAATTTCTAAAGAAAATTTTTTTTATTTTTACCTTTTAGTTCTTTTATTGTTTTTCCATTTCTCATTTTTCTATTTCATTATTTTAATGTGTCATTTATTAACTTGTACTCATTTATTTATTTCTATCTTTTTTGTATTCATTTATTGTTTTAATTTTTAATTTTTTCACTTTTTTATTTTTCGAAAATTTTTAAATTTTCTTTCACTGTTTTCGTTAATTAAATTTTTTATTTATTATTTTAATTATTATTTTTTCATTTCTATCTTTTCTTTCTTACCTAATTAAATTTTTGATTTTTTTCAACTTCAATTTTTATAATAATTTTTCCATTTTTCATTTTTGTATTTTTTTGTTCTAATTTGTTGCTTGTTATTTTTCTATTTTTCTTATTTGTTTCATTTTAACTTGTATGTTTTTAATTTTTTTTTTATTTTTTATTTTTCTTTTATTGTTTGATTTCTCATACATTTTATTGATTCATTTTTTTAATTTTTTACTTTTAATTTTTTATTTTTCAGTTTTCATTTTCATTATTATTTTTTTCTTCTATATATTAAGCTTTTAAAACTAAGTTCTCGTGTAACGCTTCCGTCCGAGTTGAGGGTATCATGGATGCTGAATTCCTGAGTGTTACATAAAAAGATCACCTTCACATGCATTGATATTACGTTTGACATTTTATCAGGTTAGCATAGTTAGGCTACGTTGATGAAATTTTTTCACGGGTCCATGTTATTTATGTTTAACATACTATCAGGAGAGTTTTGGTTAGGATACGATACTACGATATGTTAGGTTAGGATATGTTATGTTAGAATTTGTTGGGTAATGTTCACCGAATTTTCTCACGAGTCCACCTAGCGCAACAATGAGATTGGTTAAGCAATAGGTATTTGTTGATTTATTTCTTAGGGTATTTTTATGTTTGACATATAATCAGGATAGTTTCGGTTAGAATGGATTAGGATAAAAGAGGCTAGTATATGTTATGTTAAGATTGTGTTAGGTTTGAATGTGTTATTTTAGAATCTGTTAGGTAATGCTGACTGAATTTTTTCACGGGTCCACCTAGCTTTTGATGACGTTGTCCGTGAAATTTCCACGGTTCATGCTAGTAAATATTATCATATTATTATAATTATTTGTTTGAAAGTGTTTTTTTTTCAATTTTTTGTATCGATCTAAATTAAAGTCACCTAATTTCAGAGCAATGCTACCTACCGTACCCCTAGAGACGGTTTCTTCGAGCTCAAGCTTCGAATGAGACAAGCACTCCGTTCCAATTCTCAAGCTCTTTGACGCCTCATCGGTTGGTGGAGGTTCAAATTTTATTGTCACTCTGTTCACACTCTTAATTTCGTACACTAACGTTCGGTAAACCTCGATGCTGATCTTTAAGAATTTTCAGTTGAAATTTCAGATTGTGATGCTGATTAATAATTCTCTTGCTGATTAAGAGATGGTGCTGCTGTGATGTGGATCGTAGTCTATGGGCTAATCTTGATGCCTGCTTAATCAACAGAAGCCTGAGTAACAATTTTCCGACGTTCTATCCTGGCAGAAAAATGTGCTTCTCTTGGGTTGAAAATTTCTACATCGACACTCCAACCCATTCACTGGATCCCTGAAGCGAAGTTTGAAAAGGACTCTAGATTGAAGAAAAAATCTTTTGTGTTTCTGCACATTACTTTCACTTCATCTATGAACTCGACAGGCTTCAACACAGGCATCGAAAATCTTCTGAAACTGTTTCAGAAATCAGCAAACTAGATTTACTTTCAAGAAGCGTAGATTTTCTGTTATGGAAAGAAATGTAACGCAAATTTCACTAAAGTTTAGATATTTGAAGATCTTTCATAAACAAAATCAAATTTATCATGATTGTAACCAAACTTGTAATATGCGAGAGCTCGCGCTCCTATGTGGTGTTCTCGCTAGGATGTATTTACAGTATGTGCAGTTCTGTTAGGTGTGTCCCTTTCTTAAAATTGCTTATCTAAAACATTTGGTTAAAATTTAAAACTATTTTCTTTCTCTCATGTCCGCGGTGAACTAAAATGCGTTTCAATTTGTTTAACAAAACGAGAACGAAACAACAACTGACCATCAATTTTACCATTGTTTTCAAATTGGTTTTGACCAAAATCAATCCATTTCCTCGGTTTATTCAGCATTTTTTTATTTTGTACTAAATATTGGAACTCGTTAGGAGCAAAAACAACATCTCTCATTATCATTAGGATAAAAGCCCGCGGTTTTTTGCTTGCGCTCTAAACTGAGTATTAATGAACAACTTGATAATTAATTATAACTCAGTAACCCTCTCCATATATGTACAGTTTTTTATTACGTTTCCAAAAACGTAATGGGCGAATTTCTTTTCAAGTTTTTTTTGCCCAATTGCAGGCCTAATTTGTCGATGATAATGGAAGTCATGGGCGGTAGAATTTGTTCTTTCATAAAGCTAACGAAGAGACCTTCTGCTAGTTTTACTTCTGGTAAATTTAACCATGGATATTGATGCTATTTAAAACGACCTAGATTGCATGTCCAAACACACTGCACCAAGACTTATATAACATGAGATTTATCCACGCCTCACGTTTTTATGCACACATCATATAATCGTTTTTCCGTTTTCTTTCTTTTCTTTCTCTTGCTTATTCAGAAAGATTGTAGATAGCAATTAAACTTTCTTAGTAAATCAGTCGGTATTTATGTCCTGTGTTTTGTCAGAGCAATCACTTGCACCGTGAACGAAATTAAAGTTATGGTCTTCCCTATGAAACGATGGTAACGAGAGATAATGTATTTTCCAGTTCTTGCGTTAATGCGGTTTTCGTAACTTTTTATTTTATTAGTCGTGAATTCTGCTACCGAAGCTCTATCTTTGTTATCCTGTGCTCTTGCTCTCACATCTCAGCTAGAACGCTTGATAACACAACAGTTGATACTTTCATACACACTAGTTCTTTAGAATTTTCGATGCCATATTTTGAGAAAATTAAATATCAATAAATTAATAATCATCTTAGAAAAATCATTTGTCCTTTTGTTTCGAATTCGGATCCCATGACAAGGATTCATCTTACACTATGTTGATAGATAGCCGTGAAACTAATACAAAATTCAAGATCATCAGTGACACTCATGCAGTGAAGTACTTCTCCACATGCAGAAGAAAGCACTGGGCTTACAGCTTTTAAGATTAATAAAAAAACTGAGGTACTCAAATTTCTGGGAGGATTTTTATTTTCCTGCGTTCATCATTTTATAGAATTAACGATCGATTAATTCTATAAAATAAGTAAAAAATAATAAAGATCATTCCTTTAACAGCCACACCGTTTCCCAGCTGCTACCATATTCTAATTATAATACGCATATCATCACTTTTAACGGTCGTTAAAGGTAACTTCTCCAACAAAACACCAACACCAAATGAACGTTATGAACACATTATCCTTTACGAATGAAGATGGCCCGTATATGTAGAGTAGATGTAACATAGTCTGGCGCTATATTTTTCCAAACTAGTAGCATGCGATTTTCATCGTTTTTGACAACCTGCACTCATAGTACCTTGAGAACACGAGGAATCTCATAAGTCGAATCAATGATACGCTGAAGAAAGTGAAATATATGAGAGAAAAATGATTTTATACGAGGGCTAAGCCCGCTGAAAGGATAAAACTATTGTTTGTGAAAGAATTTGCACTTTTTTGGAAATTTGTGAGGTCTTGATAAAAAAGTTAAGCATATCTTTCAAATACAAAGAATAGGGTTTCAGTTAGGCCACTGACCATCTGTTTTAGGTTCACCGTTGCGCTCTTTCCTCTTTTGCAACTTTTACCGTGTTGCATAAATTTTCACAATCTGCCTCTTTTATAAATTGAAATTCAAGATAATTTCAGCTGAGATTCAGTATTAAAGAAATGATTCATTTCCCTGTCATTATTCATAAAAGCCGTTAAGTGGAAGTAATGCCGAGATGCCCAACAGCTGAAAAAAATTTTCCACATGTGATAATACATCAGTAAATTTAATGGATTACTATGGAGAGGTTGGAGAATGACTGGTTATATTTCGTAATTAGCTCAGTCTGGTCCATTATTTGATATATTCACTATTTGCAGCATTTATTCAATCTTGCATTTCATCTTAGAAGTTTGTTGCATCAATGTCAATCTGAAAAATTATATTTAAAAATCTAACGTACAGTAACAATCTCCTCATTTTGATTAAATTGAAATTATTCACCCATCACTACTGTTGAGTTTCATCCTAGCGTGTAGCACTCGTTATAAAGAGGTTTGTTTTAACAAGAATCTCGAGAAAATGTTCAGAGAAATCAGAAGTCAGGATTTTTGCAAAGAAGTTAGAGTTTTTGAAGAATGTACCTCATTAGTAAACACGGAGACAAAGTCTGTCGAAGTAAGCGTAGGTGTTGTGGTTAGTGTGGTTATTAAAAGCGAAGAAGTGCAATCCATTCCGTAATTATCGGCGTTTGTCTTCAGTTCATTCAAGATTGGTAGATGACAAGCTATGAATGTTATGGATTATAGTTCGTGAGTAGGTTTTAACTCTATGCAACGCAGTTCTATTTGATAATTATTTACCGTTTCATCTGCTAAGCATCCAAAATTCATGTGGTTCAAAAGAAATGTACAGTGATCGGGATAATTATTGGTACGACGCTGCGAGATAGAGTATGAGACAAAAAATTCTGAAATTACAAAAAACTATCACTAAGCATCATATTGTTTTTCTGTTTCTGCAAAACGCGAAGCCCCAAATGAACAATAATCCTGAGAAGTTTTAAGGTCAGAGCAAAGTTTTTTAGACTTTATCACAAAAATTATACTTCGGGAAAAAATTGGCATCTCCAGCTATTCCTTTTTATTTTGTAAATTTCAAGATCTTTTTACTTCTACCTGAAAATATATGCGAATAGATGCATTTTAGGGTATTTATTTTAGGGGGAAAATATTGCCGATTTGTGTTGTTGTCGGTTTTGGGTTGATGGGAGTTTTCTGTGAGGGTGCGCAACTAAGTATCAAAGAGAACATGATATGGAGTAAAGCTTGAAACAAGATGGTCAACACTCACCTTGAATTGGAGGGCAAATGTGCAGAGTGGCCTAACCCACAAAACACAGAATTTTAGGACACTCAAGTTAGAGGCTTGGTGTTCATCGCAGGGTTGCCTAACTGGCTTTTCTTAGCCAAGTTACCAACTAGGAACTAATTAGGAACTAGGCCACTCTGCCAGAAAGGCATCCACGCCGCTATGAGGTGAAATTATCGCTTAATCCGTTCTAACAGTTTTGACCTTTGATTTGTGGGTTAGGCCACTCAGCATATTTGGCCTTCAATTTTTGGAAGAACGACAAAATATTTGTTATTTGAGTTACCGTTAGTCATGCGTAAGGAAAAAATTTATGAAAAATCCACGAGGAGGTCATGCCTACACATGATAGGAAGTTTAAAAAAAGCTTTCTCTGAGAAAACTGATGAAAACTGATAAATTATAAAAGTTATTGTTACTTGTGGGTTACCTGTTATCACTTTTAATTTATGGTTTCCTTTTTGATGTTAAGGTTAGGTTATGTTAGGTTAGCTTAATTAAATTATTATTAATTTTCATTACTTTTAATTTTGGTTGTGTTTCAGGCCTAAATAAATGTCTGGGAACCTTCCAAAAACTGAAGAGGAAGGTCCCATAGATTTAATATATGTATATATGGAAAGTAGACAAATTGCATTGGAAATAAATATTAGTCAACAAGGAGACTTTCTTACATGAAAAATTCTTTCATACTGTCCAGAACATCAGTTTAATTTCATAAACAATTCCATTTTTTATTTTTTCCCTAAAAGCACTTTTCCCCTAAACAAATGGTGATAGATAACCTATAAGTACCAAGTTATTAACGATTTGAAAAGGTCAGTTATTTTTGAGCCACACTGCACCCTGATTGAAAACAACACATATATTCCTTATGGATAGCATGAAATCTAAATCATACAGATATAGTCTAGCTCGTATTGCTACAACCCTGTTTTTATCTGAATTTAAATTTCCAATAGGGTGATTCGTCGAGAATCTTACTCGTAGAATAAAAAGAAGAACCAGAGTATAAAATGAACGTTCTATTTATTGCATACGTTTCGGAATAATTAAAATTAAATCATTAGTGCTACGTTTAGCATTAGTGCTAAATTTAGATGCACGAAAGCTGAAAAAACCATTTCCTAAACATGAAAATATTTTCTTTTGGAAGGCAAAACTTTAAAAACTGCCATCTTTACGACTGATTTCGGCATCTAAAAATGGGAGACAATTGTTCTTTTTAATTTTCTTTGTTAAACTTAATATTAGGGTGTGTGAATTCATTATACTAGAAATATTTCGTAATGAGATCTACTCTAGAACAAAAAGAAAGTGTGGTCAAGTTCAAGAAGGCTTTTACACAAGAGTGCCGTTAGGCCAATGACTGAAACTACACAAGTAAATAGATATTCCAGGTAAACGTCGATATTCCATGTAATGCTATAATTTTATTGAAAAATCTTCTATATCAAAATAAACCATTAATAGTTCATGGGCCATTTAAAAAGATTTTACGTCATATGCCTTCACTTCTTTAACCAAACATCTTGATCGTGCCATCACAACGTGAATCACTCCAAAATTGACCCTCAAGAAGAAGATTCAGAACCTGGGAATCTACCATTGAGTCCAGCAATGTCATCCGTCAGAAGTAGTTTGGCTACTCGGCTACTCTGGATATTAGAGTACGATAGGTAGAACCTACGTACTGTGATTCACAACGTGAACACTAAGCTAGTAAACCAGAGACGAGCTCATAGCAGGGGGCAGCCTATCCTCAAAAGTTGGAAAGCGAACCGATTGTAACATTATTCACAAGAATAGAATGAACTTTATGATATGCTATGTGCTCGTCTATGTGCTATGTACTATGAGCCCCTGCCATGTACTCGTCTCTGGTTTACCAGTTTAGTTTTTCACGTTTTGAATCACAGTACGTAGGTTCTACCTGTCGTACTCAAAACTCCAGAGTAGCCGAGGACGCTGGGCACAGCTGTAGAACCGGCCGTATTCTGGGTTTCTCTCCACTGTCCTCCGTTCGATCCCACGCTGAAAAATGCAACGTCCGTGTGTTATTTTAAAATTCTTTCAGGGGCCCCAAAGATGATTGATTCACGTATCCTTGAGTTTCTATGCATTTTTAACTCATAAAGTACTTTTCCTTTTGTTATCGCGAACACGGGATCATTTTTTCGCTTTTAATTTCTTAATTTTGAGTTTTACATTTACGACTATTTTTGCATGTTGTATTATTCTTTTTCATGTTGTATTTTTGACTTACTCATTTTATTTTCTCTTTATTGCAGAACTTTTGCTGAAGATGAACAGCTGTTGCTTTTCATTTCAAGAATCAGATGCGCCAATGTGGATGTAATTTTAAGTTTAAATAAATATTTTCGCGTATTTTCAACAAACCCGTAATAGAACTTAAACAAAATCCTTCAGCTGAAAGAAGTACAGTTATTTCTCGTCCAGATAAAGGAAGAGATGTCGTATTTTAAGATAGGGAGAAGTATTTACTCAGTATGCACCGGTCAATTCTAGGTAATGAAAAATTCAGTCATCACCAAAAATAATTTTAATATTTATTGTTCACGTGGAAGATGAAATTATTTTTTTTTTCACATTTTCATTTCATTCATTTTTTATTTTTTTTCTAAGTTTTACTTAGGTTAAGATGCAGAATTTTTGTGTCCGTGATAAGCACGGATTATTTGGTCGTTAGTTTTTGCCGGAGTGATTTGGTAAATTGTGACTTTTTGTGATTATTCGCTAGGTTCATTTACTGTTACATTTGCCTTGAACTGTGACTTTGAATATTTTAAAATGAATTTTAAGATTGGATTCCTTACGAGAGTAGGAACTAAGAAGTTAATTGCATTAGTTTACTCTTTTATATTTCATTTATTTTCAGAACGAATCTCATATTATTTTCAACCTTAAGACATTCACAATGGCCGTTCTCTGTAGCCACTGTAGTCATTCTCTGAAGCCACAGTAACCGTTCCGTAGCATTTCACAGGAGCCACTGTAGTCATTCTTCTGAAACTACTGTAGCTGTTCTATAACCTTCACTCTATCCTCTCATTGTACTGTTAATTACTTGGTTACCTGTTTCACTGTGATGTCGACCAGAGGAGAACAAAATTGTGAACTAATGACTATTGTTTCATCCTGAATGTGCTCCTATTGATTCTGAGTTCAGTAAAATAGTAGTAAAGAATATGCAAGGCCGGTGAGCCAAAAGAAGGTGTGTGGCGCCTTCAGGAAGTTTGTCCTGAAATGTTGTTGGAAGACTGAAAACGCAATTGAAGTGCAAAGACGATTCAGAACTGAATTCGCAAAACCGCCACCAACGCGCCGGACTACTGCTCGCATCAGAAATAAACTTGAAGCCCATGGGCTTCTTTTTGCGGGGATATCTCAAAGACCAAGTTTATCGCACCAAACCAAGAAAATTTTTTGATGCATTGAATTTTGAAATTGAAATACAATGTCGCGATATTCCTGATGACCTGTTTCATGTCGTTAGCGAATCCCTTGGTGCGCGTTATCAGCACTGTCTGGACAAAAATGGTCATCAACTTGAATGTTTGTGAACATGATTCTTCAATTACATTTGTCTTCTGGATTCGGAACCATTCCATTTCACTCTATGTTCATAAATAATGTTTTAATCGTTATTCGAAGTGTAGGTAATTTTTTTGAGATACTTCGTATGTTTGAACATTTTAGAATAATAAATATAAGACTGCAAAAGCATTACATAGAGACTAAAGCGACACATAGATGTCCTCATCCCCGGAAGGTATTGACCAACACCACTAACTCATAACATTGTTGATTTTTGTTCGGGTCGTTTGATATTGTTTGTAGTCACCGTTGCTTAATTAACGGTTATGAATGCGAACATTTCACGATAAGGATCGCCATTTTAAATCCCGGTATTGCGAGCCCGGTGATTCTCCGTGTCGGGAAAAGGAAAACTAAACCATTAAAACGTGCCACAGGTTGACAAATTCACAACCTTGTGGTTTTTGTTGTAGTCGTTTGACTTCGTTTGTAGTCACCGTGGCTTAACGGTTATGAACGTACACTTTCCAAGTTGAGGATCACCGGTTTAAATCATAGCAATGACAGCCTGGTGATGCACCCGTTTGGAAAAGGAAAATCTAAACCCTGATTCCCCACTCCACCACAGTATCGGAAATGAGTACCGGTACCATGGGCAGAAAACCGTCATTGCAACTTGATGTTATTTATGAGGCAATTGAGAGACCAATGTGCAAGACTATGTGCATTAGGCTAGATTAAAAAAACAAATTAGCGCTAGAGGTGCAGACCTTAATAGCTAGTGACGGAGGTCGGTAGACCCAGCCTGCTCAGCCCCGTCCATGGATGGAGGTGATGGTCGTCCAGCTAGGGGCGTGGAGAGATCTGCTCCACAAGGTGCAGAACTTCGCTGCTGCTGGCTACGTGTGAGCTAACGTTCGTCATATGTGATGTGGATAGCGTGTGTTGTGGGCATCTTTACATCATCTCTTGCTCGTACATCGCTCTGGGTGTTAGGTTGTCTGTTCACAGTACAGTGGTATATTGATACTCAGCATGTTGGCTTGTTGATACTAACCATATATTAATACACAGCATGTTGATATGTGTATTGGTAGGTTGGTGCACAACATTTTGATTTGTTGGTCCTAAGCATGCGGTGTACTGATATCCACAATGTGGATAAGTTACTACTGAGCGCGTTAGCTTGTTGGTACTGAGCATAACGGTGTATCAGTACTCAGTATTATTGGTTGTGTGCACCTGGTTCTGGTTGTATTAGTACTTTGCGCATGATACTGGTTGTATTGGTTTTGTGCGCATTATATTGGTTGTGTGCACGCGATTATGAGTGAGGTAGTACACATGCAGGTGTCGTCAGTAGCATTTCTATTGACGATGTCTGGCACAAAGACAATGAAACGAGTGAATTTTTGCCAGCTTGGTATCAGGCCATCAGTCCACAAAAGACATTGAGGGACTTCGACGCCTTTCCTGACTCACGTACCGCCTGTTGCGAGAAAGGCCATTTGTAATGTAAGGTGCGATGATTAACAAACTCCCTAATTTCTTCAAAGGATGGCAATGGAAAGAAGAATCGGTTCTAAGTCTTATTGACTTGTACGTCAGTTTGTTACTACAGAAATACCTGTCAAAACGCCGTTGATGTGTACCCGAGTTCGAGTCAGCTTGATGTTGTGTCTCGGTTGTCAACATGTCTCGCTCCGAACCAAGTGAAAACAAAGTGAGATCAGTGTGACTTGCTCAGCTCGAATGAAAGTGCATCTTGCATCGTAGAGTAACTGGAGATGAAAAAGGATCTCATTCGAGAACGCTAGACGCGAAAAGTCATAGGTTGGTGCAAGCCACGTGAATCGCACAACCGAATATCTTCGAAAGAAAGGAATAACTGTGCGTATGGTAGGATCAGAGTTGTGTGATGTACCATAAGCATCTGAAATAACATGAAATACTAGATCCCATTCGATTTCGTCAATGAATAATCAATTTGAACCACCGTACATCAATCAATAAGCATCCAGTTTGAACTACAAGACAATACCTCATCACATACAGCGAAAGTAAGCGAGTAAGTAAGGTGTTCTAAGTGGTAGTAGTAGTAGCAGTAGTAGTAGAGGGCTTGCAAGTTGTTCTAAGTACAAAAGTTACATTTCTATACTTGGTTGGGAGCTTTTGCCCCACCCGCAGCATACACACAAGACTTGGCTCCATTTGACCCCTATTTCTTTCCTATGATGCCTCCCTCATTTTCCCAATAACTCTTCAAAAACTTTCTTCCATGGTACTGCAGTTTCTCTGTTCTTTACTATCATGATCATTCATCATTACGCATTGTATACAACGTGGAGTTGAGCTTGAAGGTGTCCTCCTTAGTATACGTTATGTGTCAGTGATTGAACGTGTACATAGTGTAAAATGCGAAGCATCGCTTGAAACTAACAATAAAATAACTTCTATGAATGCATAGCGATCCACGAGAATGTTTGTCATTTGTTGCAATATAATGTGTATGTTTCAGAAAGGTAGATCAGGATACCCCAAATCATATAATAAATAGCTCTAACGCGATATAGTTACATTATTTCAGTGCAGTTGCTGTTTTTGTAATGAGTGTTTTCGCTGAAACCTTGTGGAACCAGCGAAACAAGAGGAGTACATCAGTGATACTGTAAAGAATCACTGATAAAAAGTGCATAAATGGTCAAGAATTCACCAGTGATACAGAAAGGGTGTGTCAATGATTTACTGTAGAAAGAGAATGTCAGTTCCACAAGAGAATAGTTTAATGAGAAAGGGAAGTGTATCATTGATGCAAAGGAAGAGGGTCAGTCATATAGAAGTGTATTAGGGATACGTAGAACTTCATTAGTGACATAGCACACAAGCGTCTGAGAGCTAGTCAGGACGCGTTCGTCATACAACTCTGTGAGGAAAATTTCTATTATTCTCTAGAGTATTCGAACTATGTACTTAAATTTTTATGGCATTCTTCTGTGGCATTCTTCTGTCGCATGAGTAGAGGTCTTGCGTGGGAACGAACCTTGTGAGAGATTCCGCGTTCCTTTTAATCCATACTAAATGGTACATTCATCCATTCTCTCTGTGAATATCTTTGTTGTGATTAGAGAGGCTGAGACTAACTTGTAATCAATAATTTAAACCGTATTACGATTACTCATGACAAAGCCCATCCAAGGCAGGTTGTTAATCACATTGCTCACAATATTTCCAATAGGGCGATTCTTCGAGAATCTTATTCGTAGAATAAAAATAAGAACCAGAGTAAAAACGAACATTACATTTATTGCAAACGTTTCGGAATCAAAATTCCATCATCAGTGCTGAAATGGGAGAAAAAAATAAAAATAATTTGTCTATTTGACAAAACAAAAATCACACATATATACCACAAACCTACCTAAATGTCTAAAAAGCCTAATTTTTTCATTCATACTCAAACAATACCATACTCCTAATTCACACAAGCACACATGTACACGCTAATTCAGATACAACAGCAAAACACACTATGTACACACACACATACAGAATAACGTCAGTAGGTGGGGGCAATTATTGATAACTTTACGACACTAATGTCTTTGTTGAGGTTAGGTTTATGAGTGAATATGAAAAGGGACTCTAAAATTCTAAGGCCATGCTCACTATTAGCTCGGCATAAAATGGAAAAATTAGTATTTTTGAATTAATGGTGTGAATTTTCACAGTGATCCCTGTGACTGCTCATAAGTATTGCGTTTTCTCATAAGTCGATCATCAAATTAGCCCAATGTTTTGTTCTGAAAATAACCATACCTTTCAACAGCCCCGTTGAGGGCAGGGTATGAATCTATAACGACGTACGTAAGTATCAAGTTTCAATCAAATTTTGAAAGCATGGGCAGCATAACAAACTTCTAATAAAAACATAAAAGGTAGTCAATAAGTTTATAGTCATTTCATGAAGTGAGTCATGATCATCCTTGTACACTCGTTTTATAAATCTCATTTGCTTTTAATAGCATACAATTCTACAGGTTATGGCACGCGTATAATTATAATATAAGTATATATTATAATATATACTCGAACAAGACGTGCAGTTAATGATAACAGTAGTTGATAAATGCATGACTTCCCACGGTAGAGGAAACAAGGTAGGGTCATTTCTATGGGAGAAAATACACAGCCTTTTGTTCGGCTAGCCAATAGAAAGACTTTATTTCAAACAAACTTTATGACGTCACCAAAACGCCATGTCGTTAGGCCAATAGCGGAGCCAAATTTGAAGGTAGCAGTGCTATCAGATGCCATATGAGCGCTGTTAACGGTTCGTTGCCGTGACGCCAGCAAAACCACACCGTCAACGAAAAAAAGACTGGTTTGAACCTACCTTGTTTCCTCTACCGTGTGACTTACTGACAACATCAATTAGACAGTTGGCTAATAGCTAACTCGACCGATCACAAGCTTCTACGATAAAGCAAACAAAAAACTTTATATTGGAACCAATGCCTTAAAGTCAACCAAAGTTAAATTTTTCTCAGAAATTTTATGAAACAACTATTCGTGTCATGGTACGGTATGCAATGGGAATTCGAGGATAAACGTTTTCGTGTTCGTGAACGGTTCAGTCGTCTGAAGTGCATGGAAGAAACTAATGAATTGAACTCTGAAATGCAAAGCTTTCATTAATCACACAGAATAGCTTTAAAATGCAATATTTTGCAACGCATTTATGAATCCTCATTATCGTCAGCTCTGGGTATCTGTTTCGATAGTGATATGTCCTTCAAATCTCACGTTGAAAAAACTTGCAACAAAATTTACTGAACTTCAATGTTTTTTTATCGTATAAAATGCGTGTTCGACGAAAAATCCAGTTAATTGGCCATTCAATTCATGGTGTTATTGCGCATTGACTATTGCAACGTAGTATGGGGAGACTTACCTCAATACCTTCAAAGAGAGTTACAAAAATGCACGAATTTCGCAGCCAAGGTGGTATGCAACGGTAATTTCAAAAGAAGTGATCACGGAACCCCTCTCCTTAATAAACTCGGCTGCACTCCTATTCAAGAAAGGTTCCTTGTGCACAAAGCCCGACACGTATTCTCCTCGTTATATCTTCCTCAGAGCAATGCTGAGATAGTGTGTTTCCATCCCCCTATCGTCACCAACCTAAATCCGAACAGAAACAATTATGTCTTAGTCGACTATCGTTTATCTGACATCGGGCAGAAGTCTCTGTCAATATCAGGTGCCTTTATTGTGGAACAAACAAACTTCCCCAGAGTTTCAAAATCCCTCAAACTTTGAGAGAATTTAAAACCAAAATAGCTCATCTTGCGTCTCGACATCAATTATTGTAAGTTTCAGGACATACTGAATAAGTAGTTATGAATCTCCTTTGTACACTCATTTACCGAGAATCACTGCTGAAATCAACGCTTGTGTGACTGCGGTGGTATGTTATGTACTTAGGTACAAACTGTGAACGGCTCACCACCAAAAGAGTGAACGGCGGTTCGTGGACCTTACGCCCGATCGCTGGGTAATAAGTCAACGAGAAAAGCAAGCTCAGCAGAGGGAAGGCGACAGAGAAAGTGCTCAACACCCTTCGACGGTTGAGCGCTGCTAACCGTCTCAACGAATCTACAGAAGCAGCAGCAGTCGCTGCTGATATTTAAGCATGCGTTGACAGTTGGGTAGATTCATTATAGTACGAGATTTCCTCTTGTAAAGGTCTGTTAGTGCCACCTTTTGACTTGTTAATTTAAAACTCAGCCGGCACTCTGAGTGAGAGTCTACGTAATCTCTGTGTAACTTCATACCGACATATCCGATTTAACGTAATTACTAAACCTTTAATTCGTCACCATCGCTGCATACTCCGAGTTAAGTTCTTTGGGATTGTCTATTATTTTATCATCCTCGATATTTGCTAGTTTCATCAACCTCTTGTCATATGTGTGTTCACCCTTCGTTAAAACAGTAAATGTATGGCCGTACAAAGATTTGTGTTTAATATGTCCTGCTGAAATAAACCGTAAATTTGAAGGTCAACCTTGAAACGACTGATGAAGTAGAAATAACTGTATAATTGATATGAAAAGAAAAGAAGGCTACGACAGGTAAAACCAGGAATATAATAATAATGTACACTCATCTACAAATCTCATTTGCTGTTAAATAGCCTACAATTCTTCAGGTTATGGCACGCGTATAATATATGCTCGAACAAGACGTGCAGTTAATGATAACAGTAACTGATAAATGCATGACTTGCTGACAACATCAAATAGACAGTTGGCTAATAGCTAACTCGACCGGTCACAAGCTTCTTCGTTAAAGCTAACAAAAACTTTATACCGGGACCAATGCCTTAAGTCAACCAAAGTTAAGTTTTTCAGAGAAATTTTATGAAACCACCGTTTGCGTCATGGTACGGTATGAAATTGGAATACAACGAGGATAAACGTTTTCGTGTGCGTGAACAATTCAATCAATCATCTGAAATGCAAAGCTTTTATTCAATGCAGAATTCAATATTTTGCAGCTCATTTCTGAATACTCATTATCGTCAACCTAAATCTACGAGTATGTACGCTACGGTGTGTTTTGGTGCGTGGTGGTGTGAGGGTATGTGGTGTGAGTGGTGGTGTGAAGTTGTAAATGGTTATATGAGGTTATGTGGTGTGAGTGGTGATGTGTGGGTATGTGGTGTGAGTGGTGGTATGGAGTTGTGAGTGGTAGCGTGTGGGTGTATTTTGTAGTGTTGTGGGTGTGTGGTGTGAGTGGTGGTGTGGGGTTGTTTGTTGGTGGCGTGTGGTTGCCTGGTGTGTGGTCGTGTGAGGTTGTGGTGATGGCGGTGGTGTGGGAAGTTGGGAACGTGTGGTGTGTGGTTGTGTGGTCCTGGGATGTGCGGTATGGGAGCTGGTGTAAGTGAGGGTTTCTGTGATGATGTGTGGCTGTGTGATGTGAGTGGTGCTGTAAGTGCTGTAATGAGTGGCAGTATGTGGTTGTGAGTCGGACCTCACACTTGCCTCTTTCTGTATCACTGATGAACTTCTCTGTATCACTGATACACTCCTGCTGTAAAACTGACACTCTCCTTCTGCATTATATCAATGACACGTCCTTTTATTTACCAATGATGAGCTCTTGACCACTCTTGCACTTTTTCATCAGTGATGCTCTATTCTATGGTATCACAGATGCACTTCTCTAGTTTTGCTGATACCTCAAGGTTTCACTTTTTTCCAAAAACAGCAACTGCAATAAAATAAAGGAACCAAATTGCGTTGCTGCTATTTACTTTAAGAGTTGGGGTTTCTTAATCCACCTTCAACATAAAATGTTGAAACATGCGCATTATATTAAAATAGAATTGAAACATTCTTATGTTTTTACGTATTCATGAAGGTTATTTTATCGTTACTTTCGCACCCAGGTCCCAGAGGATGGCGTTGCAACAATGCCAGCTGACCGCGCGAGACCAGGGCAGCACGAGGTGTGAGGATTGGTGTCTCGTGTTGGCGGAAAGTAGGATTCCTAGTATGAATCCTAGAAAATAGGATTCCTAGTAGAGGTTATTTGGTGTACACCACCTCACGTACTCTTAACACGGCTTGTGGTGTGTCCAGAGGTGTGTTCAAACGCGGCATTATCGAATTTTTGATTCCTGGTTTGTCTCAATGCCGGTATTAACCGTGGTTTGTTTGACACCTAAGGTGGTCACAGTGATGGAGCAGTTTCTTAGCATACGAAGGTTTGTTGCAGTATTTTGGCACTTTCAAAAAAAATATGTTAGACTTATTGTGCAGTTAGTTAGTACAGTTCAAATGCTAAAATCAACGCCATACTAAATTAACAGGAATGAATAAGTAATTACTTTCCGTTTTTTACTTTGTTAGCCATGCGTAACTTTGTGTTTCAAGTCTTTTCGTGGGACTTACGTCACTTATATGAGCGTAAAAGACATCAGTCACAGAGGCATAATTTAAACCTCCAAATAGAATAGTAAATGGAGCTGGAATAGCAGGTTCTTCAGAAAGAGGTCATAAGGCGTAGTTTGTTAAGCCTTGATTAAATGGGGGTAATAACGACAACGATTGGATGGAATTAACATTTTTATTTTATACGATGAACTTCAAAAAAATCAACAAATGAAACAAGTTACGAATTAGCGTCGGGGCGACATTGAAATCGAAGAGCAAATGCTACCATTAAATAAGATCAAAAACGCAAAATATTAACATACCGTTATCAAAGCCAAACGCGCACACAACTGTCAAATAGAAAAATTTCTGTTCTCGAATGCAATCATTAAACACAAGGCGTGACTGCAGTGCGTAAGTTTAGGATTTTTTAGCACTCAGAATTCAGTATCATTGTGTATCTATTCATCTCGTAAAATCTCAGCGCTCACAAAAACATCCCCATGCTCCGGAGTATCGGGATTCAATTTCTGTCATATTGACGTATTCACACGTGCTACATTAATATTCAGTTATCCCCCAACTTGAAGCAATTATATAGTTTAAAACGTGGAGCACTGAACGGGATTCCACAGGAGATTTCCATTCAATTTTAATCTCGAATCGTTTACGATAACAGCTGGCGTTCATTGTGAAAATTGCTGCGTAGTTTATAAACTTTCACGTCATGACACTGTCTGTGTAGTGGATGTGAGTGCCTCAGGCCAAAGTGCAATACCGAGCTGATAGCTGTAAGTTAAATTAGAAATAGACTGTGTTGTCTGGCAGCTCACGTTGCTTTCAACCTCGTTGTTTCTGTGCGCATAAATTATATACAAAATGATGCCTCCTTCCTTCCTCTCGGGAACACCTATGTGGTAGTTCCTGAGACTTGTGTTGAATTTTAAACCAATGTAATCTAATGTATTCACCGAGCCTTTTTTCATCACATAATCAGGCTAGCAACCACGCACAAGCTACGGGAAAAGCTGGCGCACCTCACGTGACCTTTACAGTTGCTGGGTTTTATGCCTTCAGTGGCCGGGTCTTTTGCCTCAAGCTGCGGGGTCTTTTGCCTCTAACGGCGGGGTCTTTTACCTCCAGCAGCCGGGTTTTCAGCCTCCAGCGGTCAAGCCTTTTGTCGTCACAGCCAGGTATTTTGCTTTTAGCGCTCTTGGTTCTTGCTCCATCATTCAGATGTTTTGGCCAGCGGTTGTTTTTTACTCCAACATTCGGGATTTTTCCATTCGACGGTTGAGTGTTTCATCTGCCGCGTCCTTGTCTTTTGCTTCCAGCAGTTGGGTCTTTTGCTTTTAGTGACCGAGTCGCTTACCTCGAGCGGTTATATTCTTAGTCCCAGTGAACACTTTCCACAGATACTGGAATGGAAATCCAAAGTTGAACTAGAGGAACAACATCAGTTGCAAGAGAACCCTGAAGTAGTCTTCTCACGGAAAAGCAAATGTTGCATTATTTCAACAATGTCAATGGAGAAATTTGCGAGGAAGAACTCAAACAAGTATTTGAGCGAGGCCAAAACACTGAACAACACAGGCGTCGAATAAATGTTTATCCTCTGTCTAACTTCTGAAGAATTTTGCCTATTCCACAAAATATATCTCAGAGTGAGTTGAATGAGCCGCTCGTGTCATGGCATCATTTTCGCAGAGGTGATGCGCCGCACAGAAAGTAACCTACCATGTCCAACTACGGTGAATATGCTCAATTATTGACATTTTACATAAGAAGTAAACTCACTCTCCGAATGTATGAATGCAATGTGTGTGATTCAGTGTGTTTTATTAAGTTAGCAAATGCGGTCGTATTTTCATATTAGATAGAATGTGAATTCTGTCTCTTTGCAGTAAATTCCAAGAACAATGCAATATGCTGCTCAGAAGTCATATCAGAGTAAACACGGAGTTTAATCTTTATGTTATTATAAGTGAATTGCTCGCACTGATGACAATTTTACACCAGATGATTTTTTCGGTGTCCTGCATGCATCCACTGTTTAGATTTGGTAATAATTGAATAACACTGGCAGTGTTTCTAAAAAATATTGAATGGGGCAATATCAGTTAAATATAATTTCGAACATAAAGGTTTGTACCACACTAATATCACATACTTTAACACACATACCTATAGACACATAAATACAGAGCATTATGTTACAGTATTATGATAGAACATAACATTAATATATACGGTCTTACAATATTCTATATTGCGACCGTAATATAATTTTAAAATTGAGACACATAGTGCGACCTAACTACATAATGTGTTGTACCGGTAATGACATGTTACTACCATCATTTATCCCAACAAAAAACAAATACAAACATCGGCATCTAAGGATGCTTTATTTCCAATCAAGCCTGATACATATCATCTTGTGTGTAGGTTTTTCAAACGCCTTATAACTAACACCATATATAGGACGCCAAGACGGTTTCTCCCGTAATGCCGGTACCCATTTCCGACACCTGGGTTGAGTGGGGTATTGTGCTTGAGTTTTCCCTTATACCAAATGGGGAAATCGCCGCGCAGCGCCGGGATACGAACCCTCGACACCTTCATGGAAGGGCGATGCCTTAACCACTGTGCCACGGCGAACATTGAATAACATACCAGTAAAAAACACGTGTCAATTGTCTTCTATACTTTTAATGAGACAGTTGCACGTTGCTTAACACTTTGACTGCTACGTGCACCATCGGTGGTACAAGAAGGTAATTTTCATAATGCCATTGACCGACCAGTAGTCGTGAACTCAATTTTCCTAAATACTGAAGTAAACCTAAATGTAGACATGATCCAGTTCATGTTTGCTATTTTTAAAATTGTTTACTACAATTGACTTTAAATTTGAGTTTGGTATTGAACTTAATATTTAGTAGTCGCAGTATAAAAGTGTTCAATTTTCAAGATGAGCAGTGTTGTGATTATCGCACGACCTCACCATGAGTACTCCCATTATCCAGGCGCCGTTTTATACCTATTCCCTTCAACAATTCGCGTCACAAAACTATATTACTTGTTCCAATTTTAACGTTGAGTTCACTTTTGAATCTTCCCTCACGAGCCAGAATTTGACCCTCTCTTTGATTATTTTACTTCAATTAACTTCAGCTCTGTGTTTTGGGTAGTACCTTATTATTTTGAATTATGTTTTGCTCAGTTTCAGATTATTACTATAATAATATGAAATTATCTAATAAATAATTATCTAATTACTAATAATTAAATTAATTATTATTGTTATCTGAATAATGATAATTACTATTATTCACATTATACTATTTTAAGTCCACGCAAAGATTGCCACAGTGAAGGCTGAATACGTGCTATAGACTACCTGCACTTGAATCGCAACACTAAGAGACAGCCGCTGTTAATCTAAATATTCTAAACGGATTTTTAAGAATTGTACATAACCAAATTTTACAGAAATTTTAATTGCATTCGACAGCTCTCAGGTATTTCTAAAAAACGTCAATGAGGGTTACATTCGATAGCTAAATAAAACAAAAGAAACACAAATATCAAACATAATACCATTTGTCATGGCGTCATTTGTGCTTTTTCCCTTATCCGAAACTTAATTTTCTAAAGCCTCAGTAAATTAATTATAATAAGTCATTAACCTATTTCCGTTGGGATAGGAATTTTTGAGTATGAACGTAGTGGTTTAGGAAAATTAACTTGAGCTTGAATGTAGGGTTGACGGGAACCGTTGATTGGGTTTTACTTTCTACGCATTGGAACACCGTATATCAAGTGCTCATCACACATGCATTTATCCGAACATTGATTTTTGAACAACTGCGGGACTTCAGTCTCTAAATAAACTCTGGTTTCCCCCGGAGTCTTCCTGAAAGGACACACTTTGTTTTCCATAACATTGAATTTGAAGCAATTCCAGGTTGTCGGCACATGATGGTTTGGCATAACGTTAGAGTGCGCGTAAAACCATTCGCTATCACCTTCTTCACATTCCAATGCAAACTGCACTGTGTGGCATCTGCCTGCAGTGTTCAAGTGTCCCTTTTGGCAGCAAACTGCGTGGAGCATGCGTCCATTCTCTCCCTTAATCATGGGTGACCCGTGTGTTGTTAAATCCAACTTTTCGAATGATTTGTAAGACTTCCTGGTCATTAGAATACGTGTTCTCATGTTCGATCGAAAATTCGTTACTTTACCTATAATGTACATGTATGGACCAAACCGTTCCAGCACAGCATCCCAGCTCACGCTGAAGGTCACATTACCGTAAAAGTTGTGTTTGCACTCAGGCATCTCTGGAGCTGTCCACAAGACCTACAAAGAAGAAAAAACGTTTCAATTGTTGGTGACTCACAACTCTTTTTTTTTGTTAAACTTCAAGGAGATTTTCATGTTTGAATCAGAGAAGCTGCTGCAATAGCGTCGTTGTCAGGACCTGTTGAGCAATTTCAATTTTTACCACGTCTTGTACAAAAACTTTTCATCATGTACACATCTCCTATTCAAAATGTTTTTTCCAAGAACTACCAATGGGGCTTTGAAAACATTTCTCAATTTAAAATCAATCTTAAAATTCTCACGACAAATATTTTAGGGTAAATATAACCAATATGATGATTTTAATTCTTAATTATGAAAACAGGATAGGAGTAGATGGCAATTTTATTAGTTGCAAGTATCTTTGTTAATCACTCTCCATGTGAACTCTATTGATGATGATCATGTTTTAACGTATCTCATCTAGAAGAAAAATTAATTCTTGACTATTTTCAAGGTATTAGCGAAAGAGAGGTGACACTAAGCCTGAATCTGGCATCCCGTCTAAATGAGGTCGAATACCCGAAGGCATTTACTCGTTTCTAATCCTTCAATACTCATAACACTCCGAAAGAAAAGAAAGTTATGTTGATAACCAAGCAAAATGTAACCTGTATGGTGCTCAGCGTGTGAGACCTGATCTCGACCTAGAGTGCCCCTACAGTCTTAAGGTATTACCTCCAACTTTGATATAGCATGTACAGTATCTATTTCGCACCTAACATAACAGTCACTCAGTACTTATAGGGCGATTCTTATGGAATCTTATTCTCAAAATAAAAAGAAGAACCAACGTTGTCGAGAACATCTATATTATATTATTCCGAAACGTTTGCTATAATAGATGTTCTCTATAACGTTGGTTCTTCTTTTTACTTTGAGAACATTCCTTTATTATGTCATGAGAGTCAGCTTTGGCTTATTCCTCAAACTTGCTCACGCAGCCAGAGTCTAAAAATAAAGTAATCGGACTGGAAAATATTGCAGCTCCAGGTACCTGCAGGAACTCACAAATGATGAGAGGAAAATTGAATACATAATAAGGAGCGTTGATGTATCAGTAGATTGCATTCAACTCAGTATTCAAGTTATACCTTATAACTTCATTCACTTTATGATGTGCTCTATTAGGTGTTGTACTTCACTGCTGTTGCACCGAGTATTAGGATATTTTTGTTTGCATTTCCATCCGAAAGCAGGTCGTATCTTGTGCTGAAACGAATATTTTCCGACCGAAATTCAGGTTGTATGGGAACCATTTTTTAGGGCAGCAGGTATCCAATGCCACCAGCATTTAATGAGACAATCTATAATGATTTAATTTTACAACTTATGTTTTCAATAATATTGTTTTATGATTCACTTCAATCATCATGATCGAATGACTATTCTGTGAAAGCTTGTGTCGAGGACATCAGTACAGCCATTCGTTCAAGGCTGTTTCATTTATAGGTTTCTGTTCATCTTTCACACTCTATACACTCGTACTTCCTAACTTAAAAAAGGAAAACATCATGAAACAGCACTTATTTCACTTTTGAACACTAACGACCATAATTAAATCACAAAGCTTTTGAGAGAGAAATCTTAATTATCACCGTCAGACATGATGGTAATAATTAAGACTTGCCATAGGGATCCAATTTTGGACACTGTTAAGGTATGTGCGAGGAGGTTCATCACATTTAGAATAATTTGAGGTTACTCGACATAATTAGAGCAAGCCAGGTCTTCCAAGCTAGGTCTTCTTTTTATATTTATAAAACTTTACTTCTACAATTTTTTATAATGAGGGAACACTCGTCTCGAGTGTTCCCTCGACAAGAGTGTAAAAGCTATTCTAGATAAGAAAATGATACCTCGTAACCCCTGAAATAATCTTAGAGTACATAAGCCCTGATAAAAACTTGGATTATGCCTTCATTTCGCTGTCTATCACCGTAAGTGGATCAGAAAACGACATTCTGGGCCTGAAAGTTACACACCATGGTTCATGTGGAATTCATGGTTTTTCTAGTTCCCCAAAAAAAAATAATCACTTTTCCGTACCTGACGCATGTAGGGGTTAAAAACGCGTATTTTCTAGCGAAGGATCGCAATTTCAAATCCCAGCAATGCCGACAAGTGAATCTCTGCATTGGAGAAAGGGAGAACGATGTCACGATTCCTCATTCGATCCAGGTCTCCGAAATTTAATGGGTACCGACTTGACCGGGGGTAACCGTCATTGCGTGCTGACGTTTGTTATAAGGCATTTGAAAATTAATATACAGGGTGGCGCATAAGTAACGCACCTTTTTAAAAAAATAATAATAAATAAACTATGAAAGATATAACGATAGGGTTGATTGCAAACGATAGAGGAACTCTTAAAGTTTATTTACATGTCGCATCCTGTCTACAGATACCCAGTGTATATTGCGGTAATAAATCTTTAAAATTTACCTTCAAAAGGGTGCGTTACTTATGCGCCACCCTGTACAAGATGTCATGTTTCAGGCTTTATTGGAAATAAAGCTCCCTTTAGTGACGTGAACCCACCTGAGTGTTAGCCAGCTCTGGATTTTGTGGCCAGGCGATTTGCTGAGGGGTCAGCGTCTGTGTCTTGGCTGCGTTAACAGCATCATCCAGGTGGACGCAGCGGCCTAAGCTCTTGATTCCGCAATACTTCGGACAAGGGAGAAGCGATTGTGTAGAGTCGTACCCTTGATCTGAAATGAGTGAGTG
This sequence comes from Platorchestia sp. MABIK, assembly GCA_014220935.1. NCBI lineage: Eukaryota > Metazoa > Arthropoda > Malacostraca > Amphipoda > Talitridae > Platorchestia > Platorchestia sp. MABIK. The sequence goes on along the minus strand of JACJUY010003237.1, from coordinate 26,808 downwards.
AAACGGCAGTAGTACCTTGAATTTTTCACTCCGCCAGGATGCATGTTGGTGAGAATTTTAGAAATATTGAACAGAAAAATTTATTGAAAATCATTTCAGAGTAGCTAGAGACTTACTGCAAATTGAATGATAATCTACAAAACGAAGAGGTGAAAGAACATATCTTGTAAGTAAAACAGGTGGGATTTTGCTAGATTTTAAGTGTGATATTAATGCTCATAAACGAACTTCTGTTCCTTGGGTTCCCAAGGAAGATAATTTCTAATCACGTTTTACAGAGTTTACCTAGTAAATTTGGTTAGTTAAATTGTTTAACTTTAGGGTTTGATTATGTTTCACTCGAACTCTTTTGCTTTTTGTTTATATGAATAACGTTTCGTTGCATCACAGCCGGTTTTGTTCTAGGTTTGTATTGCTTTGAAATGTTCAAGTAAGCTAATCGAAATTGAATTCCGAGTATTAGAGTGAAATAACAGGATAAGCTATTCGTGATCTCTTCCGAAAAATAGTTCGAAAATAATGATCAAATCACGGGGCTAGTTTCACCCCTATAATCCTCATAATCATGCAGTTAGTACTTGTGATGCGAGCGTCAAACTTCCTATTTTTCTTAAAAATGATTGGCGTAGTCATAAACATATAGGAAAAGCTTCAAAAAATGAAACTGCAGACTAATTACAGGGAAACATTCCGCTGCCTGATTTCAATTGAATTTGTCAACAAAGAAACACATTGAAGTCAGTTAATGGTTGCCATATTAGTCAAATTAAAAATGCAATTATTATCCCTAGCCAAAAACAGTGATTTAAAACTGAGCTCTCGCATTAATCGCGAGAACCGTTTGATCCACTTTCGTTCTGAATCGAAACAAATTCACCATAATTCTTTTATTTCTTTCAAAGTTAAACTTTCCTGATCATTAAGGATATTTCAATTCAAGACGACTTCAAATTGTTACTGTTCTCCCCAACCGGCCATTTACGTGATTCTTCGCATCGACTGTTAATTTCCTGATTTTCTATGGACATTTTACCACTTTTCACGTTGATGGAATGAATTTATGTACAGCAAGATTCTAAAAGCATATTATCGTTATAAATTTCTTACTGTCGGTAAATGTGATGTCAGGCACGCCAAGGTTTAAGATGTCATTTTCATCGCAGTGGTCAGGTTCACTGAGCATGTAGTACTTGGTGAAATTCTCTTCTTTTCCGACATTCAGAAATCCCCTCACTGACCATTTTCTATGTTCGAGTACTGGGCACACATGCTTTCCATATTTATCATTCAACCTTAGTATACTGGACGGTGGAAAGTATACTCTATAGGCAAAAATGCCTCTGGTCATGAGCTTAGACAGGTCGTCTTTTGAAATTTTGAGCAAAAGGTACGACAAATGAACTGGACGGAATTTCACTAAATGCTTGACTGTTATCCACGGATTACAACGCACAATTTCTTCTCGGAATTCCACGAGCTGGAGAGCTGAAAATATATTATCTAAGAACTGAATACTTATAAATTCAGAGAGCACAACGGTACTGGTGTCTGTTTCTTTTAATCCGTTTTGCTCCACAGACACACATGATGGTAGTTCGCCATAAGTTGCAGCAAGTTGTGTTGATGGGGTAGAAGCACCACCATGAGACTTTTTTTCAATGGGCACTTTTACAGACGCTTCTTCAGAATTTGGCTTAGCAGTGATATTGTTGGAGATAGTCATGTTTTGGATCTCTGGCTCTATATCTGAAGAAGATGAGTCTGTAGAAGTGTCCTGAAGCGAAGAATAACTAGAGAAAGTCAAATTTTGGTACACTGGTTCTGTTTCTGAGGAAGACAAGTCGGAAAAAGTATTCACAGATAAGGAAGGTCTATAGATAAACGTCTCAGGGAGCATTGATTCTTCATCAGAGGAAGATAAGTCCGGTACTGCATTCACAAGTGTATTGGTCGCAGGCAATAGCTGAGATAGTTGGATTGTTGTTGACTCGACGGCGTGGAAAGCTTTAAGATCAGAATTTTTCGTTCTGCTTTCACTCATTTGAACAATTGGTAAGAGTTTGCTTTCACGAATAACTTGTTTAATTTCAACAAGTTTGTGATTAGTTTCAGAAGTGACATTTTCTCGAGGCTGCTGAGGAAATTGTTTTGTCTGAGTTTGGGCGATATTCTTCGGAGGCTTTTCATGTTGAGTTACTGAAGAGTCATGTGCCTTTGAAGATTCATACTGCTCACTGTGTGATGCTGCGTGTCTAAGCAAATTAGATGATAATGCGTTTTTCGTCACACCATTGGTTTCAGGCACAGTACATGGTTGATTTTTTATGGCTTCTTCAACTTCAAGCCAATTCCAGTTAATGTTTTTCATTGCTGTATTGGTATTTGCCAATTGCGCCATTTTACTTGAACCATTCGCTATCATTGCTTCTTTCCCCTGTGGGGGGAATATATATATTTTCGACTGTGCCTGGCTACAATTGGGGGACATTTCACTACGTAAACTCAAGAAATCATTTTTACAAATCTTCGGCGGCTGTTTCCTTCCAAAATCTCTTTCTTCAAAGTCGATGTCTCGCAGAGGTGTACTGGAATTGCTACAGTGAATTTGCTTGCCTTCAGCTAGACAACCGTTAAGCTCTCTGGATGGTTTATTTTCACTGTCTGTGCTATTGTTGAGTATTGATACCCGTCCACTAGAAGTTTCGCCGTAGCTTTGCAAATTTTTCAGTTGGTCTGAACAAAATGCTGAGTTGCTTTTCACCTGCGTGAGTTGATCGCTTTCTGACGTGTAGCTCACTTGAATGTCGTGATTTAATTTCCTTGTTGATGTATTACTTGTTTTTGGCGAAAGTTTTCCACTTTCAGTATCCACGCCAGATTGAAGCGCCAATGATTTTTTTGCGTCAAATGCTTCATTAGCGTTAGTATATTCTTCTTGTTTTACAGCCACAGGCAGTTTTTTTGCTAGTGCAAGCTGAGGTAGGATATTAGAGGCAACATTATCTTTTTTGATAACGTTTGTTTTCCTGGACGCAATATGTTGCTGAACACATTCATTAACATAAGGGCGTTGAGAGGATTCACTCATGGTCGCGCTAAAACTTTCAGGTCGGTTCGGTTGTGAAAATGTGTTACAAGTAGGGTTCATTTCTTCGTTCATTTTTCTCTTTGACGTTTCTAAGGCTCCAGAGGAATACAAGCTCCGTTTGTTGCTCTCTGATTCATACAACCCTGAAACTCTGGAGGCCGACGAGAAAGTAGGAGGTTGAGAACCCAAATGCTTCTGCTCTGGTATTTGAGGGCATCGATCAGGCAGATTGTTCACGAGTGTTAGGGAAGGCTTCTGATAGCAAATTGAGGATTTTTGATTACTAATTAGTTGCCGTGCCACAATATTCCGTTCATGATGGCCGTCGATTTTTTCTACACTGTAGTGGAATTTATATTCTTTCCAAATTTTATTTCCTGAAAAATCGTTCACTTCATTTTCATCATTCCGTGGTTTCAATAGTTCGCGCAGGCAATATTCCCAGTAATATGCTACGTATTCCATCTTGGAAAGAAAACTGTAAATAATATTGACTTGTCTGAAAGTTCATTGGGACTCTGAAGATAAGACAGAGGACTGCAGAATGTATTGCAGTATACACCATCTGGAGGAAGAAAGATCGGGAAGGAAAACTATTATTAAAATTTCACATTTAAGGAGTAAGTCAATTAGTTTTTGACGTTCATGCTGCAATTAAAACATTGCATAATTATCTGAAGTACAAGATTTAAATTGTCTGACGTTAGCAAATATATAGGAAAAAATACTAAGTTATGTAACAAAAAATTGTTCGGATTACACTAACAGTATTTAATTTCTCACATTTTATTTCCCTCCCACCTTAGCTTTATTTTATAGTTAACCGCAGAACAAACTTTGGTCAATGATTGCCTAATAAACAGCATAAGCCATTAAGTTGAAAACTTCCAGAAATACATGTGCTTGCAATCAAAACGAATCACTTAGATACATTGCCATCAGCATTTGCTATTTTCTCTATTTTCAATTATTCACAATCTTCACACCTCAACTTATCATGAATCAATGTTTAACACATAACTTCAAAGCTCTATTTTAAACACTCTCAAGTTCGTTCTGGTGTGAAGCATATTCGCTAATCGATTGAACAATCAAATTAACGTAAAGTGGCGTTTGTAACCCCGTACCACAATACGGACGTGTCTCTCGCTCCCACAGTCCATGAATCACTGCTAGCAAAAAGACAACTATCATGTATTCAGATTAGGGCGATTTTTGTGGGAAGCTGCTGTCATCTGATGCATATCATCTGTACTCATTATCAGATAACAGAAAATTCAGGTATATTTAAGAAGAAAATCATTACAGTCTCGACACCATCAGATGAAGCGATGCATCAACAACAGTCACGCTGCAGTATTAGCATGTCATTTGTTATCGTCCACGCGGGATGCTATGCTTTGAAGTCATGCGGAGAACTGGGTGACTATTGTGCTGCGAGCATAAAGCATTTAAAACTATTGAAAATGCACACATGTACATTCGGGTGATGCAAAGTAGATGGTAGACAAATTTTTACGGAAATACAGAAATACCATCTCAAATGAATCTATTTGGTATATAAACGATCTTAGAAAATTTTCACTTTTAAAAATCTATGAATTTCACCATGTAAAGGTCTCGTCCTTCATTTGAAAATTTGCCGATTTATAAGACCCCAAAAGGGGTCTCTCCCGTTATTTTTTCAAGTGGATGTTTCCCATTAGTCCTATCCTCCTGTTTTTAGTAATTACTTATACACTACGAAGTTGATTTGATGCGTATAGCGATACAATTTCTCTGTTAAGTCAGAAATGTTGAAGTTTCTTTGTTTTGTTTGGGAGTTTCTTTGGAGAATTTTACACGACCTGCAACAAATAATGTTTCAACTGTTCAACACTAATTCTTATTTTGCTCTTTTCTTCTATCAATTTGACGCTTCTTCCTGTAATATCATTGGTCACTTTCATGTGATTATCTTTGCAATCCTAAAGCTCTCATTCGAAGACTAATGTTCTACTGGTTTGCTCAAAATTAACGAAGGCAATTCCTGAATTTTAAACATTGTGTTGCCAGTAATAAAATTTCCAGTTGCTTCTTGTCTATACTTTCAATATCTATTTGTGTCTGCTTAACTGGACTTGTATCTGTTGGTGTTGTTAAGTTCTCTTTTATTTTCTGTTCGATATCATGACTGATTTTCACATTAAAGACACCATAAGTAATTTTTGAATTTATGTAAAACTGTTTTTGCTAGCTGTTCGATCCTAATTTCTTGATTAAGGAGTATCTTGAGTAGACAAAGATCATTTCGAGAAGCATCGATTTTCAGCACCGAAAGTTGAGAATCAATATTTGGTGTAAACTGAAACAGAAAAACAGCAAATATCTGTCAGTCTCTTCTCTTCTTTCCCTGTTATTTTAAATTATTTAAAGCTTCGTCGTCCAACGTTCTTCATGATATGCACCAGGTCTCTTTAATTTTATTCCAGTTGATGGAGCATCAACTAAAAATATTATACTTAGTTCCAATAACTCTTTAGAATCGTACCAAAGATGTTTGTTCATTTGTCTTACCTCCTTTTGTAACGAAATTTTTACCTTCTTTTCTTGTTTAGAGTAATTTTATAATTCATCAAAATGATTTAGTTAAATCAAGCCTATGCTAGTCTGTATTAAATCGTTTGAATGACTGTTCGTCTGGACCTGGTGATGGCTGTAAAACAGGAAACACTTCTGATTCTAAGAGGTTTTCAGAAATAGGGTGTCTACATGAAAGCCATGCCAAAGCGTTCTTCATTTTCTGTGTAATTAGAACACAGGCTCTATTTCTGTGACCTGTGTTTGTGTAATTGCATCAAAATCCGTTCCTTTTACCTGATCTGGTGAATTCCAATTAAATATTCCAAATATACTGCATCTGCAGTATCTTTGCATGTTCCTTGCTCTATTTTTGGCTCTCCAAGCAGTCGTTTTTTTCCCATTCGTAAGTATATGAACTGACAAACGGGCAACTATACTTCGTTTTCAGTTACGTCGTTCATAAGTTTGTCACCCCACTGAACAATCAAGGATTTTTAAGTTTTAAAATTTGAGAGACATTTCCACTATTTTCTCTTCCTCTCTATCTTGTTCATCGAATCGTTGAGTATCTTATGTTGTAATCCTCAAGTTCTTATCCTCCGTTTGGTGGCGTAGGTAGTGGAATTTGGCAACAGATCGATTGTTGATTTTTGCCACAGGTAGTGAAAAGATCTGATTGTCATTTAGAACTTTCTTATTCGGTCTTTGTGATCGTCGTTTTGATGTTGTGACAGATTTATCACTACCGTATCAGATGCTGCATCACCTGATGAACTGGTACAACTACTGTTGCTACTTGCTAAAACTGTTAATAATTTCATCAAACGACCTTTGATGAATTCTACATTTTTCTTTTAAGCTTGTTGGTTTTTGCCACTTCTTCTTCGACCTTTTGCATTTTCCTAATCTACTCCCATCATTTTTCCCGTACCGCCTTTCATTTTTAGACGGGGATATTCTTCATCTCCTTCAATATTTGTTACTTTCTTTGCACAACATGCGAAATGTCAAAAAATGAACGCAAGTTTTTTTCTGGTGTTTTCGTTTTATAATGAAATCATTGCTTAGCTTCCTTTCAACATTTGCCGCTCTTCGTGCAGTTTAATTAATTTTCTGGGTTGCTGGTGTTACCACGTTTTGCTACATTTCTAGCACAACATCACCAGTGAAACTCAATGCGTCTCTTACAGTTTCGTTCATGTTACGTGGGTGAATCATGAATTATGTTAGTACTCTATTATTCTATGGCAATTTAATGCATCTATACGCTGGTCAATTATAAAGATATCAGTTGTGTTCCTTATTATGATGTTAATCTCACATGACGATAGAAAAATCAAAAGATATTTAAATGTATCAAGACGCACTACATGAACTTTCCCCGGCTACTGCCACACACCCATCGAGTTCAGTTGTAATTCAATATCACTGACTGGTGTGACGTCTGTGGCTGCTTCAAAGCTCAGCTCACTGTTATTTTCTCCTCATCTTGTGACATCAGCTATATATAGTTTCACGTAGCTAACAATGTCATTTAGCCTTCACTCCTTTATACTGCGTAGTCTAACCTAGAACGCAAATAAAAAGAAAGTAATAAATTTTAATCTGCTCCTAGGATTTTGAATTCTTTTTAAATTTTCCGAAATACTTTCAAGAAAAAATATGTATCCAATAATTTATTGAGAGGTCGCATTTACAAGGCGACCTCTAATAATATTTGTCTTCTAAATAATTTTGCAAAGATCATTTTGGTGACGTACCGAATCATATAAAAAGGCCTTTAAAAAACTTAGGATAGTCGAGTTTTTGGCATAACCCTAATATACATGATAATTACGTTTAAAAACATATGCAGCACTACAAACGTAATAGGACTGACTTTCTTATACAAAGTGTTCAAAAATCGATATTATAAGATCTAACAGTAAGCCAGAAGTCGAATAGGGCTATTTATCTATGAAATCGGTTAAATCCAAGCATTTATTGGTACCCAGATATAGAATATCAAAGCTGAGTCGGGTTTATCTCAATAGTTAGTGGTAGTGGTGATATCATGGGACATAGTCACATGTTGCGCCAGCCTCGTGTAGAGGAATTAGCTCACCTCCTCAGTAAAATATGCAACAGAATGAAATAATAAAAGAAAGAGACAATAAATTCATACATGAACATGAACAAATGTACCTGTAAATAAAATGGATACTAACCTTACCGCCCCACGTTCCCCAGATGGTAGACTCAATAAAAATGCTCGGATGTTTTATTTCTTGTCGAGTCGATGCTCTTATGTGTCTTTTGACGTACACTGCCAAGTGGCAGTTCTGTCTCTAATCTGATGTTGGAGAGTCGGTATCATAATGGTGGTTATATTAACGGTGATATGTGTAGAAAAATTAGACGGTTGAGGGCTAATACTTACCGAGTTAATTTGCGTACCCTCAATTACCCAACACTCCGTAGTGATTTTATTTCATAAACTTCTCCTTCTTTCTTGTGTGTTACATCTTTGATGATCACCTTCATTATAGGGACAATTTCGCTCTTCATCCATCGACATAGAGTACATCCAATACCACAAACTAAAGTGAAGTACAACTGCATGGAGATGTAGAATCTATTGAATATGTTGATAAAGAAAATTCACTAAACTTAATTTTAAGGCTCAAGTAGATCACTTTTGTTACATCACCAAATTTCACTAACTTCAACTTCCTTAAATGTTTTAAATTTAATTATCAATGAGAATTTCTGGCGCTGACCATTTCTATGCTTCTTAATTCATTCGAAGAATAATAATAAGAATGAGATGGCCGCTGTTGCTCTCGTCAGAGCTCTCTCGGCGCCTCATGGCAGACTTCAACCTACAGCAGAGCTCTCACCACTCCAGAGTTCTGCTGGAGCTCTTATTATTAATTCTGTGCCGAGCTTAGCTTGCAGCGTACGCCAGTGTATGTAAATAGTGCGTAACGTCTGTTGAACTGCACTATTGTTGATCTCTGCATCTTGCGATCATCTGTGCGCCACGACCAACTTAAGATCTGACCATCGTAGTGATCATCACACCTCGCTGATGGACCTGCGAGCGTACATGGCAGACTAACTTCTCTTCCTCCGCCTCCCCTGCGCTGCTCTACCCGTCTCCTCGCCTCTGGACGGCTGCAAAGCACTATTGCCTATTCGATGGTGAGGCATAGTTGTGGTCAGCGCCATTTCATTACTTGTCTGTCAAGCAGTTTGTGTTAGTTTCGTCAACCTCGATTATAAATAGGAGAGAAACTAGCCTAACTGTTCACTAACGAAACTAAAATAACTCAATTACGCTATTACGTGGACCGCTAGTCGGCCACCGTACTTTCCTAATTACTTATTACTTAATTACGCTATTTGCGTTAACCGTTAGTTGGTCATCACCTAATCATAATTTAATTTCTAAATGACTTTAAAATGTCAATTCTAATAGTGTTGGTATTCTCTCCCGACAATTGTGTCGGGGTTTCCCTGGGGTTTCCGAGCGCGCTGATGGGGTGTACAAGACTCCCTTTATCCTATGTTACCCAAGATTAGGATTCGTCTGTGTTTTTATTTCATTATAAATTGATGTAAACTCTAATCGTTTCCGTCCCCTGCTATAGTGCCTGTACTTTATTTACTTGTTGTAGAATCGAGACAACAGCTCAACTAACATACAACAACCTTCATTCACCTAAAGTAAGTTTTACGTGTAGCTCTCGGACCAAATTCTCTTATATTTCTTTAACTACGTCATGTACTTCAGCTCTACATACGCAAATCTTTTGGTGTGTGGGCAGGATATCGATATTTTTGATTTAGGACAATCATGATTTCTAAAAGATTTGAGTTTACTTCTGGTGCTGGATACGTCAATTTTACTGGTATCATTGATTCAATCTTAATTATAATCTACTTTTTAAAGAATTACTATATGACTTCTTCATTAATGTCTTCGCCTAGACGCAAAAATCATAACACGCAGCTTGAAATTTATACTTTTGTCAGTTAAATATCCTATTGTTATATGTATTCAATTATTTATTCAGAGTTATATCAGTTAGTTCAAGTAATCAAATATTAGTAGCGTTTTCACATCGTTGCACCATTTTCATTCCTTTCGGTTGCTCTCCGTAATGCACGTAACAAAGTTAATCAACTAATGTTTCTGGGCCTCTCGTATTGCCAACAATTTCCAACGAAGTCTACCCGTGTGTCACAGTGCGAATTGACAGTTTGAGTTGATAGTCTGATCAGACAGTTTGACAAGCAACCTTTTCTATAGATAACCGTCTGAAAACTTACTTTTTTGCGGGAATCGCAAATATTTAAGATCCCATAATATTTTTAATTCTCTCATGACGTACCAAAAAAGACAGAAAAGATTACTTGTTGTTCATGAGACGGTAACCGATACTTGTTTCTATAGGTGGGGGCTTTTATTAACTTTTCACGCGACTGCAGCGCGCATACACCAGAGCAAGTAGCGCCTGTGGTGAAACAGAAAACGGAAATCACGGGTTAATTAAAGGGAGACGCTTCTGTTCAGAGAACTTTTATTTCACACCGTTTTTCTTAATTTCACTCCTCAAAAATCTTCGTAATTGTAAACTATCTTCAAGTGAATAACAAAGCGGTTGATAAAAAGCTTCTTTCGGTGAAGGGATAAAAAAAACATAATAGTGACATTTTTATTAAATTTTTATTAATGAATTACCAAATATGCAAAATGAATAAAACGTAGAGAATAACATCGCTCAAAGAAAAAGAAAAGCAACTCTCACAAATTCATTAAAACGCTTGAACGACAACAACACACAGATGTAAAGCTACTCTTAAGTAACGCAAATTTTGACTTTCTCCCATTTTTTCGACGTTTCCAGATTTTCCCAATTTTCTCCAATTTTTGCGAATTCGTACGGGTTTTACGCATGATTTCGGTTTTATTGAAATATTTTTTTTCGGATTTGTACATTTTTTAATTGTATGCATTTTTTCAAAATTTGGCTAGTCTACCCAAATTTTTTGCCGTATCAATCATCGTTTTTCTGTTTGAAGTGAACTATTCAAAGCCGAATTAAGGTAAATTTTACCTAACGAAAATAACAACATCTGCCTAAGCCCTCATCTGCAAAAAATCTTTACTCCCAGTGAAGTTTTCTGCCACAGAAAATCTTTTAAATGTAATTCTAATAAAAAGCTAAGTTTTTCAGGAGTTTGAGTTCATTTCGCATTATATTCGAGGAATAGGCCGTTAAACCTCTTTACATTATTCTGTTCCAAGATAAATATGTCTGAGATAAAATCTAGTCTATTAAATCTTCCTAAATTAGATAAGTTCAAATAACATCTCTTTAAATGAAATCTTTTTGCATTGTACCTGTTTGTATAATTTAGTTTAAATTGCATCGGATTCATTAAATAAAATCTATTTGAACCAAACCTGTATACATTAAACTGTTCCCTACCAACGTTATTTGGGCTGCTGTTATTTGTGTACCTAAGCTGAACTTAAAGCTATAATTCACGCATGAAAACTGTGTTCAAATGTACCCTTCAAATGCGTGTCCTTTGTTCTTTTTGATTCGTTCATTCTCTGTGAAATGATAACGTTGAAATGAATTTCAATGAATAAAAATAGAGTGCAATTTTGAAATAGAAATTTGCATCCATCATTCTTTATAATTTTCAAGTATCTATTTTACGAGGGGCGGTGGCGATGGACACACAAACAGAGCAAACAGCAAAACCTGGTTTTGAATAATTAGTTTTCTTTTCTGTTCATATTGAGTCTGGCACTCCGAAAAAACATAGCAAGTGGGACTTAGAACTAGTAAATAATCAAAGAAACACTCACATTCCAAGCTTAATCATAAATCATAGCACTTCTCCATGGTCAATATCGCGATTATTTTCCCTTCACATATCCATAGTCATTTCTATGGATCCCCATAGCTATCGTAGCAACCAAAACTCTAATCATATCCAAATTCATATCCCTAACCCTCCTCCCTAACCATAACCCTAAAAATCCCAAAGCATCACCATAATCGTCCTCCCAAACCATTAACATAACCATTCTCCTAAATTATAATTTGAACCAACACTATCCCCATTCTCAAGCATCACTATAACCATTCTCCCGAAACACAACTTTAACCATCCTTCCCTAGCATCACAAAACATTCCTTTCAAACTATAACCCTAATTGTCCTCTCCAAGCACCACTATAATCATCTGCCAAGACCTTAACCCAACTGTTTTCCTTAAGCATCACCATAACCACTGTCCCAAACCATAACCCTGACCATCTTCCTCAAGCGTTAAAATTACTACCCTCCCAAACCGTAACTCTATCCATCATCCCTAAGAATCACATGAAGAAAGCTGAGTGCTCTGTTGAGAACACAAAGAATTATGTCCCACTGCATCATGACAATTTACAGCCACCAGTACTGGCTCCACAGTGCTGAAATCCAGCAAAGTACAGTTCTGGTCAATGGTTGGGTCCTGGGTAAAAGTGTATGGCATTTCACCCGTTCCAGATGGCATCCATTTCCATGTGCCCTGTTCGTCTCGCACGTAGTTTATGGGAAACATTTCTGGAACTGACATGGAAAGCCAACGTTAGAGGGCATGATAACAGTGCTGGCACTGAAATGGGCAGCCAGCGTTAAGGGGCATTATAGCTGCTGGAACTGTTCTGGACAGCCAGGGCTAGGGTAATGATAACAGTGCTGAAACCTTGATGGGCAGCCAGCGTTAGGGGAATGATAACAGTGCTGGAACTGTGATGGGCAGCCAGTGTTAGGGGCATGATAACAGTGCTAGAACTGTGGTGGGCAGCCAGCGTTAGGAGGAATGATAACAGACAGTACTGGAACTGTGGTGGGTAGCAAGTTTTAGGTGACTCTTAAATGGATTTAGGTTACACAATGATGAGTGTAGGTGACACTTAGATGAGTATAGGAGGAATTGGGTAATAATTACAAGGTATATTTAGCGGAATAATTGACGGATAGAAACTTAATAGTAGTTGAAGGGTACAAACCTAATATTAGTTGATGAGTAGAAACCTACTATCTGAAAGATATAAATCTCATATTAGTTGGAAGGTAGCAACAATGTCGAAGTTGAAAGGTTTAAACGGTTTCCTAATATTATTTAAACGGTGACAATCTAACATTAGTCGAAGGGAACAATTCTTATATTAGTTGAAGGGTAGAAACCTGTTATTAGTTGAGGGGTAGAAACATAATATTAGTTGAAGAATCTAAACGTTATTAGCTTAGAAGGGCGCAAGTAGACATGAGGCATGCTACCAATGTCAAAAGTAAGGGACCTTTTCCAGATAAGCTCTGGCACTGATGCAAAAAGTGCACGCGCGAAAAGGTAAGCCCCGCCACTTGTTGCCAGCTAAAAAGAAATGAACTTTCTGACGCTTCCGACTCTCGTTCGTGACAAGGAGATGGCAATACGTGTTTTGCAAAGCCACGGAGTGATCCATGGGCAACGTTTATGCAACAATAGCCACCAAATGACACTTTCAACTGTTTCTGACAGGAGGAGGTGTTATGCCCGACAGGAATTGAATCGATGATTGGCATGAATCATATTCATCAAACGGTTAATCATACCGAAAACTTAATGGATCCAACGACTTGAGCTTATACACAAACCATCGAACCTGTGTGGCACGTCTACAAGATGCAGAATAAGCGTAAATGCCGCACACACCGATCTTTAGCGGACAGCTATTTGTGTGAGTTCGTTTGGAGGCAAAGGTACGAAAATACGAACCTTTTCATGCAAATTATAAATGATATGTCCCATTTTCATCCTCTTCAATAAAAAATGAAAGTACAAGTTTCATATCCTCTTCATATATTTTTTTGAGCGGCGGGAGTTAACTTTTTGGCTTGGCTTTTCTGGAAAAGATCCATAGTATGTAGACACTCAATCTTTGCATCGTTCGGAAAATAAAAACCCTTTTGAGGTGCTTGTTAAGTCACGCTGATTCTGTAATTAACGCATTAATTCTCGATTAGCCATTACAGAGTAGTCTCATTGGAATGCGACGAATTATCTGTAATCATTGCTGTGCCAATTAATATGTGATTGAAAATTTCAAATATTTAGTTGCCTAAGCAAAAAATTCTCTGTCATTGCACCATGAAAATAATTATTGGCAAATATTTCAGCCATTGAACGTACTTTTCACGCCATAATTACACACCATGTAAAAAAATCTGGTTTATCGTAGTTTTTTTATTCAAGACGAATTTCAAAACGAGCATAATACCACAATTAAAGTTTTAACAATAATACAAGTTTTATACCATGATATAAACCTTATTCCTTGAATCAGAAATCATATTATAATACAGTCATTATATACATGTATGATACATGAATTCGATTTATAATACAAATATTATTGGAACCTAACTATACACAAACCTCGAAACTTCAGCTTTTTCAGCGCACTAAGACACGCCATTCGTAAACTCCCCCACCCCATTCCTGTAATTCCTTCCAACCCCCATTCCCCAACCTCTCCAAAGACCATTACCCCAACTCTCTACCTCCCCATTCCCTCAACACCCCTCCCAGCCCATTCCTTAAATTACCCCCCTTCCGACCCGCCTTCCCACTCCCCAACTCACCCCACCAGCAGCTCCAAGCGTATAACGCATTGCCCAATACCGTACACCACAATAACCCAATTCCTCCACTCCCCACTCCCCAATTCACCTTTACTAGCAGCAACAAGGGTACTGACGTATTTCCCAACTCTCCCCACTACCATACCCCAATTCCCATATAATCATTCACCAACTCACCTTTACTAGCAGCAACAAGGGTACTGACGTAGTCTTTTACGAGTTGCTCCTGCAAGTCACTGGACAACATTGCGAAGCCTAAGGCCTCACATCGGGCAGACGCCTCACAAAAATTGATTTCTTGCGTTTCTATGACGTCAACGTAAATACAAACTCCGTTCTCTACATGCGGACAACACGTTTCCTCCTTTGATGGAAGATTTCCTTCCACAAGTCGGGTTGATGTCTCTGTGGAGGGTTTAAAGTGGGTCAATAAGCAGAAATTTATGTTACGTTAAACAGGGTAAATGAAAGAAAGTTTATGTATCACGTTAGTGGGGGTAAATAAGCAGAAATGTATGTGTTACCTCAAACAAGGTAAATGAATGTGAATGTATGTATTGCGTTAGTGGTGGTAAATAAGTAGAAATTTATGTGTTAACTTAATTTAACAGGGTAAATAAATGAAAATTCAAGTATTGCGTTAGCGGGCGTAATTAGTAGAAATTTATATGCTACGTTAAACAGGGTAAATGCAAAGAACTTCGTGGTTCTTTGTGTGCGGAAAGGGTATTCGAAAACGCACAGGCTTATCCAAACGGTTTCTGTAACAGCATGAAACAAACACACCTATCATCTAGCTCTAAAAACACTTAATTGCACTTGAACATCACCAACTGCACATATTTTGTTATTAATAAACTAAATACAAACGTTCAATAAAAATGCCAGAACCTATCATTTACACAAAATCAATTTAGGGATTATTGCACGGTATTAAATAGTTTAAGACGCAATAACAGAAAATATTAAAACCTTACCGAATTATTAGTCCCTTTCGACATGCTCTTCTATAGACAACAAGTGAAACGCCTAGAGAACACACAGATCTTAACGAGCTATAGACCAAGATAAAGCTCAGACTAAATGTACCCACCGCACACGTATGAGCTTCGCTGACAGTAAATGAATGTGAATTTCCGTTTTAGGTTGGCGAAGAGAAATGAATGTAATTATTGCTTCACCCCTTGTGCCCCATTGTGTTAATTTTCTTTTGTAATTAATACGTGGGAAACATACACCGTGAAATTGGTATTTGTAATCGATCGTATTCACGAAACGCCCCTATGTTATTTCTGTAAACTAATATTTGAGCTTTGCCATATGTTATTACTGAAAGCATGGTGTTAAATTTTACCCTATATTATTAGTGAAAATAGGGTGTTTAATTTTGCCCCGTATTGTGACTGAAAGCTGGAAGTTGAATTTAAGCCTAGGTTATTACAGAAAGTAGTGTGTTGAATTTTGCCTGATGTTATTACTGAGAGTAGGGTGTTGAATGTTGTCTTATGTTATTATGAGAGCAGGGTGTTGAAGTTATACCGTATTTTATGACTGAAAATAAGGTGTCTAATCTTCATGATTATTTTCATGAACTACACAATAAAATTCACAATTTTCACTCACTGCCAAAGGTCATGCCGTCGGGAGAGCTGTAGAAGCAGCCAGAGAATTCGCCATACGGTATTCTCTCGCCATTAAATATGTTGAAATCTGGGGGGAGAGGTGGTACAAATTGCGTTAAAATCTAAAGGGAAAGGTGCTTAAAAGTATGTTGAAATCAGGGAAGATTTGGAAAAATTGTGTTGAAATCTGAGGGAAAAGTTGTGCAAATTGTGTTAAAATCTGAAGGGAAAAGTGCTTGAAAGTGTGTTGAAATCAGGGAAGATATGGGGAAAATTGTGTTGAAATCTGGAGGGAAAAGTCGTTGAAGGTGTGTTGCCATTTGATAAAAAATTTATGAAAATTGTGTTGAGCTCTAGAGGAAATGTATGAAATGTTTGAATATGAACAAATTTGTTGATAAATGAATTGAAATGTGAGAAAAAATTTGGAACAAACATATTGAAGTTTGAAAGAAATTTGGCGAAAACCAAGGTGAAATTAAATAAATGGTAAAAATTGATCTGTGGGGGAAAAATGTTGAAATTGTGTTCGACATTCGAGGTCATATGATAAGAAAAACATGTCCAAATTTTTGGAAAATGTATAAATCTGTCAAAAATGAGAAAACATTTTACTGAAATTCTTGAGAAATTTAGTTGAAATGGGTTGAAATATAGAAAAATGTGATTGAAATGAGATATTGAAATTTGAGGACACGTGTTTAAACAAAAGGGAAAAAATGTGATGAAAAATGTGTTGGAATGAGAGGAAATCTGGATGAAAATGAACCCAACTGGGAAAAATGAGGTTAAAAAATGTGTTGAAATTTAGCGTAAATGTCTTCAGATCGGGAGAGAATGTGTTGAACTCGTGCGAAATTGGTGAAAATGTGCTCAGTTCTGAAGGAAATGTGGTCAAAACTGAGCGGAAATCAATTGAAAACGGTTTGAAATTTCGAGAAAAAGTTTGGAAATCTTTGAAAAATGTGCTAAAATCTGTGGAAAATGAGTTAAAATCTGTGAAGTTGCTTTCAAATCTAGGAATAATGGTTGATTAAGAGCTTAGAAAAATGGGTTCTTGAAATCTGGGGAAAATGACTTAACTGTAAGGGAAAATTTATTGAAACTAAGGAAAATGCAGTGACAAATGTTTTAAAATGTGGGGAGCATTCGATGGAAACGTGTTGAAATGAGTAAAAGATTTGGCCTAAAAGGTGTTGAAATTCGTGAAATTAGTTTGGGTAAAAATTATTTAACAAGGGTAAAAACTGTAAAAACTTTGTCGAAACAGAAAAAACGATCAAGATAGAAAAATTTAAATCTGACAAAATGCATGAAAAATATTCCTCAATTCGTGAAAAGTGTTCAGAAGTGAAAAAATATAAAAAGACCCTTGTTTATTAAATGAAAAACTCGTTAAAAAATTCAGTGAAGTGTTAAAAAAGCATCTTAATTCGGAAAAAATCGATGAACAAATTCCTATTCCTCAATTTCGAATGGATAATTTCCACCCTCTGGATCATAATGTGGATCCCTAACATGTTTTATGTACGTACATCAAAACTTTGTCGAAATTAAATCGTTCTTTCCAACATTTTTGTTTGATTTATGCATTTGAAAAGTAAATCAAGTCCAAGCTATCAGATTCTACTTAATAAATTATAAAATTATCTGTGCAAAATTCATTATAAGTAAATTAGATCCTCTACTATTAAAATACATAAAATATATGATGAATATTAAATATGGAATGGAAATAAGTAAAATAGAAGTCAATCGTAAATAAATTCAAGAAAAAACATAATAATCGCACATAAAAAGTATACAATATCTATATGAAAATGAAACAAAATATGTAAAAATCCAGTAAATTATGAAATAAAAAATATACTATACGTATGTATATATATACATATATACTGAAATCACTGTGACCATTTTCTCCATTGTTGTTCTAAAAAACTTGCAAACGACTAGTTAACCAAATAGTTATGATACCATCTACTAGGTAAAAGTTTTTGATAACAAATGTCTTAATCTGGAAAATGATGAGCTAGTACAGTGGAGAGTTATTGAGTTCGTCAATTGAACAGTTAAAGTATTATTCAGTTAGAGAAAATGAGTTAGTCAATAGGAGAGTGAATGAGTTATTCAACAGAACAGTTCATGAATGAGTCCAATGAAGAGTTAATGAGATAGTCAATTTGGTAATGAAATAATTGATTAAATAATGAATAAGGAACCTTGTAAGTAATATAATTAGTGAACCATTGCACTGTGTAACCAAATGACTATATAAGTTGTGAATTCTTCAACTCGCTAATAACGTAACTACGTGCCTAGATAACTGGGCAACTATGCAATTAGATAACTAGGTAATTAGATAACTAGGTAACTAGATAACTATGCAATTAAATAACTAGGTAATTAGATTGTTGGGTAATTAGATAACTACGTAATTAGGTAACTAGTTAATTAGATAATTAGGTACTTAGATTACTCGGCAATTATAAAACTAAACAACTGAGCAACTAATCAACTCAAAAGCTAGGCAATCTGGTCTCTAATCATCTAGACCACTTGGTAACTATGCAACTTGGTAATTAAGTAACTAGGTAACTAGTTAACCTGGTAATTAGGTTACTACGTATCTAGGCATCCTGGACTATATGTATCGGAGTAACTAGGCAACCTGATATCTATATAAGTAACCAGGTAACTAGGTAACTATTCAATCTCATAACTAGGTAACTAGGCAACCTGTTAACTGGATAACAAAGTAACAAGGTAACAAGGTAACCTGTTCTAGGTACTCTGGTAACTAGGTAACCTGGTAACTAGGAAACTAGGTAACCTGGTCACTAGGTAACTAGGTAACTAGTCAACCTGGTAGCTAGGTAATTAAGTAACTAGACAACCTGGCAACTAGACAACCAGGTAACTTGGGTAACTAAGCCATTTGGTAACTAGGTAACCAGGTAAACAGGTAACTAGGCAGCTAGGTAACTAGGTTACCATGTAACCAGAGAACTACTGGCCACTCACCGCACACCAGCTCGTCCTCTCCCTCCGCACAATCGTCGGCACCGTCGCACGTGAGTGTGTCCGCCACACACACCCCGTCATTGCACTCGAATTCGGCGGGGGTGCAGCCGAGGCCTTCACAGAATCATAAATTTTAATGTTTTCTCGTATATAAAATTGATGTTCTCCAAATGCGTTGTTTCACGATCCGTGTGTCAATTTTTACTTCAAAGAACGTATGCGTACTAATTAGATACAGTATTTCAACAGGTTTTCGGGTTATTGGTATGAATGTGGTATGAGTGATACATGGATTTAAAGAGTTTTATTTTAAAAGCGTAATTCTTCTCATTTTTTAATTTTGCATTGAATTTACTACGAAAATGTAAGCCTTTTTTCCAATACGTTTCTCTAACAGGCCTCTTCATATTACTTTTCGGGAAAATGTAAATGTTTTTCCTATAGATGAATAGAGAACTGCGTGTCTTTCCTTGCGGTAACACATGTGAATTATTTACCAGTCTGGTGTGGACTTGTAAGGAATTAATTTATGTATAACAAAACCGGTGATTTATAGATTAGTTTGGCGCGTGTATGTATAGGATTAATATATTTATAACAAAACCGGTGATTTATGGATTAGTTTGGCGTAGGCATGTATAGGATAAATATATTTACAATATTACAGGGAATTATTATATTAGTTTGGTGGGGGCATGTAAAAATCTGGAGAGGTAGTAATGCCTGCCTCACAGGTAACGCTCATCACACGCTTCAGGTGTTTATGTGATCAGCGAATAGTTAATTATTTTATGTATTCACCAACTTCATCAAATTATTCACGGCTCACCCAATTTCATGCGACAGAGCTTCACTCGTCATTTTCTAAGGCGTGGGCATGCGAAACAATTGATAATCTTTATAGAATGTGTTTGTGTTCAGACTTGATATTGGTAACTTGAAGGTATATGAAAATTTAAATTTGCTCAACTCCATCACTCACGACCCCTCATCGTCTAATAACCACCACTCACCACCACCACTCACCACCACCACTCACCACCACCACTCACCACCACCACTCACCACCACCACTCACCACCATCACTCACCACCATCACTCACCCCCACTCACCNCACCACCACTCACCACCACCACTCACCACTACTCACCACCACTCACCACCACCATTCACAACCACCATTCAGCACCACCACCACCACCACTCACCACCACCACTCATCACCACTCATCCCCACTCACCGCCACCACTCACCACAGCCACTCTCATCAGTGTAGTCACGACAATCGTACACGCCGTCGCAGCGCCGGTGCCCTTCGATGCATTGTTCGCTGACACACTGGAAGTCGTCGAGGTAGCAGCCGCCCACCACCTGGTCTGTAACGGCAGGCTGTTACGCTAGGCTGTTACACGAGACTTTTCTTGGGGACTGTTACGCGGGACTATTACGCGGGACTGTTACCCGGAGCTGTTACGCGGGACTGTTACACGGGACTGTTACGCGGGACTGTTACACGGGACTGTTACGCAGGGCTGTTACGCGGGACTGTTACCCGGGGCTGTTACGCGGGACTGTTACACGGGACTGTTACGCAGGACTATTACGCGGGACTGTAACCCGGGGCTGTTACGCGGGACTGCTACGTGGGACTGTTACACGGGACTGTTACGCAGGGCTGTTACACGGTACTTTTACAAATGGCTAGAATATGGGGCTGTTACAAAGAGCTGTTACAATCGGTGGATTCCTGGAGACTACTACAAGGGGCTGTCTTACGGCACTTTTACAGGTGCTAGTAAATGGGATGTTACGCGCAGCTGTTTCACACGGTGAATTACAGAGGATGTTACACACAGCTGCTACCAACAACGACTTCCAAAAACTGTTATACGGAGCTGTAACATGGACTATTACACAGATTGTTACAATAATCGTTGTGTTCAAACTTCATAGGTTATTTCAAAAAAATTTCCTCTAATATTTCGGTTGTTTTCGGCATTTATCTCACAATTCATAGGTTGTCTTAAACATGTTACCTGTAGTGTCCGGATCGGTTTAACCGTTTTAACTATTTTTAATCATTCTACCTATAATATACCAGACGTTTTAATAATTTTGCAAAAAACATGTGGGGCATTTCGTAACTTTGGTGAGGAAGTATTGTGTAGATAAGCTATCGACTTTGTCTTTCTGCTCAGGACCGAAATTAATTTAAACAAAATTATACTCGTATTGTCGTGGTATTATTGCTATCGTGGTATTCATAGCATAATTTCTAGTGTTATTTTGTATGAAGCTGAAAACCAAACTCGTCATAACTTATCATGATCGTCAAGATAGGAATATTAACACTGAATAATAATGATGTAAATGGCAAAACAAAAACAACTCTAACTAAACAAAAACATTTATAACATATCAAAAACCGTACCAACAAAACAGCAATACTTACGAAAAAAAACAACACTAACAACTAAACATCATAAAAACTAAACTGGATTAACAACACGACAAAAACAACTATTTCAATTACACAACATTAACGATGACGACACTTCAACATTAACTACTAAACAACAAAAATATTGAATTCAAAACATCAGTGACGGTAACAACAAAGCCACAACATCGACTGCATACCACAACTATGACTACTCATCAGTCATCAACAACAACACCAACAGTAAAACATCAAGCTGAGAACCACTAAATTTCCGGAAGGTACGACAACTGCGACACTCACAGCAGCGTCGCTCGTCGTTGCCAGACGGACAGTCCCTGACGTCGTCGCACTTTTTTGCACCGTCGAGGCAGGTGCCGTCAAGGCACTGGAAGTTGCCATCAGTGCACGGTACGACTGTACAGGCGGGTGATGTACTTCAAATGGTAGCTGTGGTAGGCATGGTTTGTGTAGGAAGGTATGGGAACTACAATGGGAAAAGTTGTCGTGAAAAGCTTTCACTTCAAATGGTTGCTGTAGTGCACTGCTAAAATGGTTTGTGCAGGAAAGTATGGGAACTACAGAGAGTAAAGGTGTCGTAAAGGGCTTTAGCTTCAAGTGGTTACTGTGGTGAGCTGGTAAAATGGTTTGTGCAGGAAGGTATGGGAACTACAATGAGTAAACGTGTCGTAAAAAATTTAAGTGTGTTAAACTTAGGAAAAATTATGGATGTTGCCAGATGTTTGACGGGAGGTGTAGTGAAGGGTTTGAGCATTTGTAAGTTGGGGAATGTTAAAGGTGTTGCTAGGGGTATGATGGAAGGTGTAGTAATAGGTTGGAATATATGCGAGTTAGAGAAAATTAAGGATATTACCAGTTGTACGATGGAAGGTGTAATGAAACGTTTGTATTTGTCAAAGTTAGGGAAAGTTTGATAAGCAATTGGCTTGATGAGAACTTATAGAAGGTTGGTACATTATGAAGTAAGAGTGAGAGTGTACAAATAGAACATACTCACACATTAGTATGATAAAAGGTGATGGAAAATGAAAATTTTAGAAAATTCAACAAGTGTCTTCTCTCTTATACCATGTACGTTCGCAACTTACATTTTTTCAGTATGCATCAGTGTACAATTACATGGGATGATTTATTAGGCACAGATAAGATTCAATATTATTTATTCAATTGATTACATCAATTATACATTTTATCATACACATATGTAATGTATTATCAATTTACCACATCACCCATTTATTGTATCATCTATTCATTGAAGCATCCATGCGTTATATCATCCACATTAGATGTTAACCAAAAATGAATGACAACAATTTCGCCTTGAATGATAGCGAAGCTTCATGATCAATTCAATTTATTTTCGTCATTTCGCTAAAGCAAGTAATTAATGTCGATGACATAAAATTTTCGTACTTCGAGGATTGTTCTCCTTAAAAAATGCCTTAATCTATGAGTTATTTACAGCAATATACATTTTTCTACCATAATTTTTGTGTATACAGTTTTCAAACTTTCCTCCTAATTCTCAAGAATATATTATAGAATTTACTTTTTTTCGGTTAATAGTTTCCTAAACTTACGTCTACCAGATATATAAGTAGGTTTTGTACTAAATAACTCTTCAAAGTATGCTGGTTACTAATTCTATGAGTAAAATACATGTATTTAACTGTTTAACCTTTTATCTGTCTTTGATGAATATTTTTTAAATTTTTGTAATTTTTGGCTATTTTTTCATTCAAGAATTTTTTGAGAATTTTTCATTGAAGTTATTTATCAAAGCTTTCAATTAATTATACATAAAATTCAATGTTAAATTTTTAATTGCTGACCTCGAATGCATGTTATGAGAACGCCTTCCTAGTACATAGCTTTCAACTACATTAATTTTTCATAATGTACATATGAACTTTTAACTTCCTCTGAGCTGATATCATAGTGGAATATTTGCTAGCAAATTATGTACATTCTCCAATCATATTTTATACAATTAGAAATTTACAAAAACTCTGGTGCGACTTGAAATTTTTTCCTGAGTTTTGAAAAATGCATTTGTGCATTTTTTCCCACAATGTTTAGTAATTTTCTAAAACTGGGCTCATGTGACTGGTTTTCTATGATCTTCATTTTTGCAGATATGATTTTTTATTTTTACCTCAATTTTATTTATGCAATGCTTGATTTCCAACATAATGTATTGAACACACTTTAACTTGAATTTTATTAGATCCTTTCAAAACAATTTTTTTGGTTGAGTTTCAGATCTTAGTAGTTACCCAACCGTAATTGTGTGTCATTTCACATCTAACATTACAACAAGGTACTATTTCCTGAATCATCGCACAACCAAATTGTAACTGCACACTTTTAGCTATAAATTGTGCTCAAACAAGATATTTGTAGAATTATATTTGAACATGAGCTCGTCCAGTTTCCATTAATCCCATTTTCAAAACTAACCACGGTATGTTTTCGATATTAATACATGACTTAACCCCATTTGGGCATTAAACTCTATTTTCAAAATTATCCACCGAGCATTTCTTATCTCACAAAGTGAAACAGTTCGCTCAGCTTGCGGCTTCTGAGAATTGTACACACAAGAAGTCAGTTTAAATTTCCCTTACTTGTACGAATGTAAACAACGTCTCCGGTGCCGCAGTCGGTTGTCTGGAAGTCCTGTGACATGTCCACCCAACATAGTCCGTCGTACTTGTACATCTGCGCTCCTTGGGGGCGAAATGTCCAAAGGCAATTTAATAATTTGTGTTCAATGTTGACGTGTGAAATGTAAGGCAATTTAATGATTATTTTCCATGTTGACAAATGCAAGGAAATTTAGTCATTTATGTTCAATGTTGACGTGTGAAATTTAAGACAATTTAGTAATTTTTGTTCGATGTTGACGTGGGAAATGTAAGGCAATTTAGTCGTTTTTGTTCAACGTTGACGTGTGAAATGTGAAGCAATTTAGTCATTTTTTTCGAAATCGGTGCGTGTAATGTAAATTAACTTAGTCATTTTTGTTAAATGTTGACGTGTACAATCAAATAAATGTAGTAATTTTTGTTCAACGTGGGCTTATGTAATACAAAACAGATTAGTTATTCTGTTGAATGTTGAATCATTTTTAATTCAACATTGGTTATTTTTGTTGAATGTTGACGTGTGTAATGCGAATCAAAATAGTTTTTTAATGTGGGCATCCGTAATGAAAATCAAGTTATTTGTATTGGCTGAATAAGGACTTTAGAAAGAAATTCATTCGCTTCTGGTGAATGTAGACAAACGAAATAAAGGTCTATTTAAAAGTTTTCATTGAATGAGAGTGAACTTGAATAATGAATATAAATTTAGTGGTCTTTGTTGAATTTAATTTTATAAATAAAAACTCAATTTCGTCTGTTTTGTTGAATGTAAACTAATTCAAACTTTTATCAGTATCTTCATTCAATAAATTGGAAGGAAACTTCCACTCCACTAAAAATTTGTTGAGTTATGGTGGAAGCAGTTAACCCATAAATCACTGCAAAGCCATAAATTACACCCTTCCCTGCTACATGAATCCCTAATACTCATAAATCCTACCTCCTTGTGCCAATTACATAGCTCATTAAAAGCCGCGTCAAATGAACCAATAAATCCTAAAAAACTTCCATCAAGCCCACTAAACTCGAAAAATCCCTCGCAGACAACCAGAAACCATTCCAATTTTTCTCATAAAAAATCTCGACTGTAAAACCTTTAAATCAACGAATATCTCTTATAATATAATCAACAAAACAAAATCATCCTGTAAACCTATGAATCCTGACATGAATCTATGATGCCTTCAAATCCATTCAAAAAGCTCATAAACCTGCTCTGTGAACCCGTAAATCCAAAAAAATTTCCCTGTTTAACCGTATGTGCCAAAAAATCCCTCATGCTCCCCTATGACTCAAAAAACTCTCCTGTAACCCAAACCCATAAATCCCAATCCCATAAATCCCTCCTGTAACCTAGTAAGTCATGAATTTTATTCATAAAAGTCTATGAATTTCTAAATTTACTTTTTAAATATATGAGTGAATAAATTCCCTCTTGCGAGTTTTAATCCAGAAAACCACTTCTTTAGGGATATAAATCCCAAACTTCACTCCTGTAGACACATGAATTTCATAAACTACTCCGGTAAACCCATAAATCACTCGTTTAAGGACATAAATCACTTTTAAATTCATGAATCACTTCTTTAAACCCATAAATCACTACTGTAAACCCATAAACCACTCATGTAAATCCATTAGTCACTCCTGTAAACCCATAAATCACTACTGTAAACCCATAAATTACTCCTGTAAACCAATAATTTATTCCTGTAAACCCATAAATATCTTCGGCTAACCCATAAATATCTAATACCGCCACTAAATCCACAAATCCTTCCTGTTTACCCATATTTTCACGTCACCCTCATGTAAACCCACAAATCCTTTTCGTACACCCATAAATTTCCTAAATAACTTCTGTTAGCTCACAAATCCCAAAAAACATTTTTAAACAAAGAAATCCCTCTTGCAGACGCAAAAATCCCAGCTCCGAACACTCACCGACTTCAAGCGCCTTGAAGGCGCACTGCACGACGCCTTGATCAGCCTTAAGGCCAGTGTCGGTCCAGATAACGCCTTGATCCGCCTCAAGGACAGCTCTGTGATAACTTATGCCGTCGGCCACATTAACGGAGTACAGGCTGCCTTCTATGGCTACTGCTTCGTCGGCACACTGGCGGAACAGGTGCCCCTGGACTGTCCTCACGCCCGCGGGGATGAACTAGGGGAAGTTGGGGAGTGACGGGGAAGTTAGGGAGTAACAGGGAAGTTGGGAAGTTTAATTCCCAACTTCCGAGCAGGGAAGTTGGGGAGTGAGAAGGAAGGTTGGGAGTGAGGGGAAAGTTGGAGAGTGGAGGGGAAAGTTAGGTAGTGGAGGGGAAGTTAGGGAGTGGCAGAAAAGGTTGGGAGTGGAGGGAAAGTCGGGGAGTTAAAGGGAAGTTAGTTCCCAACCTCCAAGCAGGAAAGTTGGGGGTAAGAAGGAAGTTGAGGAGTGAAGGGGAAGGGAAAGAGTGGCTTGGAAGTTGAGGGGAGGATGGGAAGTTAAAGAGTGGCTTAGAAGTCAGGGAGGGAGGGGGAAGTTG
Organism: Platorchestia sp. MABIK; assembly: GCA_014220935.1. Taxonomy (NCBI): domain Eukaryota; kingdom Metazoa; phylum Arthropoda; class Malacostraca; order Amphipoda; family Talitridae; genus Platorchestia; species Platorchestia sp. MABIK. The sequence goes on along the minus strand of JACJUY010003237.1, from coordinate 197 downwards.
GGGAGTGGGGAGGGTTAAGTTTGGGAGTGAGAAGGAAGTTGAGGAGTGATGAGTAAATTAAAGAATGAAGGGGAAATTTGAGGAGTGAAGGGGAAATTTGAGGAGTGAAAGGGAAATTCGGAAGCGAGTTGGAAATTCGGTTGTGAAATGGAAATAAGGAGTGGAGGAAAAATTTTGGCAAAGTAAAAAAAGTTGGG